>APFE030336629.1:0-22201 GCA_000404065.3 Pinus taeda
ATTGGTATGCAAAAATAATTCAAAGTATAAATAAGAAAGATTTGGTAAAAGAATTAAATAATACTGATTCACCCCCCCTCTCAGTATTATTGTCAACAAATTCTCTATTTTGGGGGAGTAATTACTACACATGATGGATGTTTTCTACTTTCTTTCTCATTTAAGGCATACAATGTCATTTTTATACATTGCAGAAATTGATTTGCGTATATCTTTAAAACTATGAACTAAATTCTTGTGATTTTTTGACAACAAAAAGGTATCATTATAATACACAAACCGAGAAAAGTTCAAGTTAAAATAGTTTGTAAAATTTCAAAAATCACGCACTATCACCTACAGCCATTTTTCTTATATCTCATGCTTTGTGAATCAAAATGATATGATTTTTGGAGCATTAATATAGTAGAAATCTTCTTGCCGAATTTCAACAAAATCTAGTTTGTAGTTTTTTGGCTAATGAAGTTTGTCATTATTTATATCATATTTTGCTGCAAGTTCATATACATATGGTTGAAAGTCATTTTGAAAATTTTCATGCCTTCATCAACATTGCTAAAATTGAATATTCATTATTTGAGGAAGAACTCATTTGTTCCATCACTTTCATGACTTGGGATGAACTTTTCTTATAGCTTGGTTAATAGAAAGGCTTTGGCGTTCCATGAGGACATGCAACATATTCAGTTTGCGGGTATATTGTGCCGCTAATTTGTCATTATTATTATCACTTTTTGATGCCTATTTCACCAATTTATATCACGTCATTTATCATAATTTATCATACAATTCCATTTTATAATTATTTATGCTCTTATGGATAAATACTATTTTTCTCCTTTATTTTTAATAAATTGATGATTATTATGCATGATTTTACAAATTATGGTTTATTAATGGATTTGTTGTAACATCACTCAACATTTTAGCCTCCAAGATCTTTTCTGAATTGCAAATTTGATCTCCAACTCACAATTAAATATTCCAACTCAGAAATTCGATGGAATAAGAAGTGACGGTTTGCATTGGACATTTAGGACAAATGAAGGTGAATATGGAAAATTCGTAACATGGGTTCTATCCAGAACGGGCCAAATTAGGTTTTTCACGAACCGTTTTCCAAAATTCGGTCTGTATTAAGAGAAACAAAAGGTTCTTCAAAGATGATTTTCTCAAATTTGTTGTTGCGGTCGTTTTCCAAATTCTTCCAGTTGCAATACCAAATTCGACTTGTTCCTTTTGAATGTTGATGGAAAGATCTTTTAGATATGATCTTGTTGATCAATTTGTTTTGTAAAATCCAAATTTGTAATGGAAATCATTTTGTAATCAGATTTGTTGTAACTTCTCTTTGCTCTCTGTGTATTTAAATGAAAATAGAGATCAAAGAGATCGGGATAAGATGGGAGAGGATAGAGAGGTGGAAACTTCTCACCTTTTTACTTCAATTGTAATTTTAATATATAGAGTGTGATTTTTAAAGACAAATCATGCTATAACGACATTTGGATCTGATGAATAATACATAATACGTGTTGATGTTCATTAGCGATATTCTGAACTAGTTAAGTAGTAATCACTAGCGGCTTGGGCCCGGTCACTGGTCGATTTCACTACTATTTCCTGTTTTATACTTTTACTTTTCCTTTACTGCAAGTTTAACTATTCTTCTTTATAGTTTTACAGTTGATTTACTTTCATCGATGTGGATTTCGTGTATTCATTTCATTCATTCTTAATTCTATTGATTGATTCCATATTTTTATGTCATGGAGTGAATTAATCATTAAATGAGACTTATTTCTTGTTCATTAAAAAGACAAAGTGTTATTGATTAGATTAGATGCTTTATTTCTATGCAGTAGTTTAGATTCAGCTGAAAGAGCTCTATTATTGCTACGGTGCACTCGATTGATGTAATTGCAATTAGAATCTCTTGAGTAAGATTGAGTTTGGTTTAGATTAAGATTTAGTTTTGATGCTTGAATAGGTTAATTTCCTTGAAGTTCTAAGGTTGAGATTTATGGTTTTACCCATTTACTCTTGTATTGAAATTGATAAGTTATTTTAAAGCATTACTCTCTATAGATATAACAATTTCCATCACTTGCACATATTGTGTACACTCTTGAAACAAAAAGACTTACCCAGGTTGATAATTAATGTGAGGCAATTAGGAGATCTAAACGACACCTTATATGCACCCAACAACTGTATACATGTGTCTTGGAACTTTTACACAATATCAGAAGCCTTATGACCATCACGTTCTTCATACATGGATTATAAATATTTGTAAGATTATTATGTGAATGTTTGTAATTCATGTTTTCTTTCATCTATGCTAAAGTAGTTGAACTATTTCAGTTATTTTGGTACTTATAATATTGAGAATGCATTTTAATGGTAATTATTGTTGTCACATACTCGTCGACTATTTTGTTGGATATTAGACAAATATTTCTCATTGTAATGGTTGCAATGATTGTGGCATCTTTGTGGATTGTTCCACTAGATGTTGAACAAATTCTTCTTTTTTATGTGTGTCTCTACTAGGGTCATACTATTACCTTTGTCTTAGAAACACACTTCTCTTCCTCCTCTATAGTAAAATAACTTTTACACACATACAACCGAACACTCACCAGACACACACCCTTGATTTTTGAAGGCACATTTGTGCTCCTCTCTCATGCTGACTGTTAGAGCCAAGGAAAATCTGTAAGAATATATGGCAGTCGGGTTGATACCCCACATGGGGATCCTATTCCAAATGGTGTGAGGTCTAATTGGGACTTCACATTGGGGATTCCCCCTTGGTTGATGAATTTCCAACAATGTTAACAAAATGGCACTAGAAGGAGGGCCAGACGAAAAGTTATGCCTATTGAGTGTATTTTGAATCTCCTATGTTAAATGGCTCTTTCCAAAACCATAATCCGAGAGTGTTTTTCTAACCTACCTCTTGATAAACTCTCAATCACCACAGAACTTATTCATGCCTACTCTCAATTCAAGTTTAATGGAAAGGGTGGTATGTTTTTATCCAAACAAATTAATTATTTTCTTAGGTTTTGTAAATATATCAAAACCGATGATGAAGATGTTATGTGTATTTTATTCACCCTCACTCTTGAAGGTTATGCTAATTGATGGTGTCATACCTCACCGTCTTCTTCCATTCATTCTTTTCATCAATTTAATAAGGAGTTTCATCAAGATTTTGATTGGTATGATTACCGATATGTTCACAAAAGAATCAATCAACTTAGAATGGAGCCTAATGAATCATATGAGGGTTTTTCTAACATATTCCTTCATTTATGTTATGAGTTTTTTGAAGAAGATATGGATCATAATCTTTACAAGAAAAATTTTGAACATTTGGTTCACATTTATTTGAACCAGTTTGAATCTAAACCTACCGATTTTTTTACTTCCACAACTCTTGTAAACCATGAGATACCTCTAATTTCAGAGGAGGAACATATTACTCTTTTTTTTCCTTGTCCTACGCCTTTTCCAGTCTCAATGTGTGTGCCTCCTTGCGATGATTGTAAAGTTGTGAAATCCAAAAATAAAATTCTTGATCCATCTCCTCAATCTTCTTCCACCTTTCATCAGTTAGATCCGATGGAGGAAATTGTAGAATGGCTCATGAAGCCTATGATGAAGACTAACTCCTCCATTTTACAATATGATGTTACTATTCATAACTGTAGTCTTGAATCTGATTTAAATTTCTGTTATCCCCTATCAACTACATGCTATTACTCTTTATACCATGATCCACTTGAGAAATTTGTTCCACTAGCTAGTTGCTCACACTTTTTTTATTTTCAAGTTGTTGGTCCAAATTACGATCAAGTTCAAGGTAGTCAAACTACACAAGTACATGAGCAAGAAAGTGAGGATTATTTCAATCTTTTTCAAAATCCTACATGTGAAGATAGTGTCTCCTCATTTTTGGATGATATCAAATATGTTAATTCGGTATTGAATCTAATTAATTAAAATAATAGATCCGCAGTCTTGGGAGACAAACATTCTGATGATGATGATTCTATTGATTTATGTGATGATGAATGCTCGTGTGCATTAGCTAAGATTTAAATTTCTCATGAAGATTTTAATTTAGATATAAAATATGATTCAGTCAAAGAATATTTTCTTATCGAAAATTCCTCTTCATCTCACTATCCCTTGTGTTCTTTTGTTTGCAATGCATCTACTTGTGATGAAGCTACTCCATTCTCTTCAGGCTCTGCATCTGATGAGTTATCTTCTCAGTTGACACAAGGCAATGGGATTACCCATGATGAAAATGAAAAAAATACAATCATTGAGTACTTTTTCCATCCCCCATCATCTCTTCTCTTTCATGAAGGCAACTCAGAAAACCCACTTGCTCATGAAATTTTTGAGATTCATTTATGTTCGGATCTGTGATCAGAAGAATATTTCAATTTGATTAATCTAGTTGTTTAAGCTGAAAAATCCAGTCAAATCAGTGACAGAGATGGATTCCATATGGTGAACAATGGTCTTATTGAAACCAGTGGTAGAAACTATCTTCACACCATGCACGATCTAGTTCAATCTTTAGGATGTGATTTTGAGATCCTTGAAAAATTTGGGACTTGTCAGGAAGTTGAGGCACTTAAACTTTGATTGATGTTTATGTCAATATCTCACACCTCTAGTAAGCCCCTTGAACTAAGTCAGATCTAGTTTTTGTCACACAATCCTTCTCTTTGCATGGTTTCACTTGAAGTAAATCTCTTTCTAAAATATATTTTGTATTTTGGATGTAATCTTTCAAAATTTCAAGATTTTGTTTCTAATCGGATTGAAGAATATTCTTCAGTTGATCAATATCCATGCAAATCACTTGCATCAAATTCAGGTTTGGAATGTATATCTTTCATAAAGTCATGGAATTTTGAGGTTGATCATTTTGAAGACTATCTTTGGCCAAAGGAATCATGCCTATTAGATTCATCTCTTAACATACAACTCCCAATTTTTCTTACAAACCTTATATTGCAAATATTTCCCTTCATCACACATAAAATTATCTTGAGTGATAATGAATGCACGAGTTATTGTGTGAATCAAATTGTTCTTTGTTCATTATGTCCTGATTAGTCTCATATGTTTGTTGTGTTGGAATTCATTAAAATTCTTTCAATGATTATGATACTTGTAAAGTTTGTCACCAGTTACAAGAAAATAGTTTATCACATTCAATCTGCGAGGAATTTGGTTCAATTGTTCAAAGCATTCACAGAATTGTTCAAACTGATTTATCTTTACTAATTAAAAATTGGGAAGATGATGCTTTAATCATCCCATATGATCATTATTTTGTCTCTGATGACTATCATTTAGCCTATGATTTTCCCACTAGCATATCTAATGATAGTTTTTTTTACATCCTTTGATCTTTATGGTTCAACATTTCACTATTTAAATATATGTCGATCAGTTGAGGCACTTCATCCTTCACTGATGGTTATGTCAGGTCCTCACTGTCTTAGCATGCTTACTAAATATTCTTAGATCTATTTTCCCTCACAATATTCTCATGTCAATCCCTTGCCTCTAATTGAAAATTCATCTTTTCAAATATTTCTTGGTTTTCAAGAGGATTATCATGAATTTTAGAATCCAATCATTGAATGGTTGGAACAATATTATCTGGAAATCTATGTCACAAATAAGAATTTTCTGTCTTTCCTCATGCTCACTAAGGAGTTTGTTTTAGATATGTGAGAAGCTTCAAAGGCTTTTTGAATGATGGTTCTCATTGAAAGGGTAAGAATGTGAAATTTTTAAATGGAGTAACTATGACATATATTTTTGATGACAGAAAAAACCTTCAGTTTTTTGTGCAAGTTATACAAGCCCTTATCTTTTCCATTGCACACAATTTTATATTTGTTTTAATTGATCACATCTTTGTGATTGAAGGTTGGTAACAAGACCTTCTAGTTGGTTAGGTTAGGAGTAGGTTTAGTTGCATTTTAGTTTACGTGCACATTCATCCTACATTTGTTTCCTATAGTTTGTCTTCTATTTTCTGGTTTTGGTTTCAAATCATGTTTTGGTTTCACCACTTTCTATCTTGTCTTTTAGTTTTGTTCCCTTGGTGCGTGTTGTCTTTCCTTTCCTTCTGTGAGACCTAACATGAAGATTCGTTGTTGGCTCAAAATGGAATGTGGCCAAACATAAAAGGACTTTGTGACACTGCAACATTTGGCTAACTCTTTTTCCTTCTTCCTTGCCTTGGTTATATCTTCTGGTCGATTATGTTCTGACACAGAATACAATCCTTGTGTTAGAAAAAGCCTTGTCTCAAACCATGAACTTCATGTCTATTCTAGAAACCTCATGCCTACACTCTGGTTTTTCTGTTTCAGTGTTTTCAGCTTGATCCAATTAGGTAGAGAAGGACAACGGAAAAATATAAACAAACCTAAACCAAAGGTCTATATATGCTTCTCTAAAGGAACAACCTCTCATTCTCTCATTAATTTGGGGTCCCTCTTTCACCCATAAATAAATAACTGTCAATGCACATTCCTATCTAAATAAATAAATAAAGGCAAAAGAAGAGAAAGGCTTCCTACGCAGAGAGGTGAAGCAAGCAGTTCTGCGAGGGCACGATCCATGCTCACTGGTAGAGGATCAACATTTGTGTTCCTAAAGTGACTCCGTCGAGGTACTATATAGTCGTGCTACTAGTCGAGAAACCCCAGAGATGAACAAATATACTCCTGAAATCTAAAGCTCACGAACTTCGTTACCCTATCCTAATTCGAAACAATGTGTGATCATTGACCTTATGTTTTTATTTAACTGAGTAAAGGAATGAAGGAGACTATGTTTATGCATGGGATAAGTGGTGAAGCCATGGTAATATAAATGATGAATCAATATTTCTTGAAGAATTAGACTTGGTCTTGTAGCTGCTACAACACCCTCTAGAATTTTGGCTTACACTCAATTTAAAAGCCTTCCTCGGTCTCACATATTATTGTCACAAACACTAAAAATAACTTCACGACATTATTGAAGTATTTTTCTCCCTTTTGCAAGTTGGGATAACAGTTGTCTTTTGGCATGTTATCATCACAAATGCCTAAATTCATTCCACGATATTTCTTGAATTATTCTGGTCCCTGTTACAATTTGGGTTAATTGTTATCTTTTGACATGATTAGATGTCACACAATGTGTAGAAGCCTATTCTAATGGTTTCAAGGGTTTATCTATGTGTATATTAGTTTTTCTAACTATGTAAACATTTGTAACACTCATTCACAAAATTTTGAGCACTGTTGCACAAAGTGTTGTCACGGTCATCCTAAAGTCTATCTTAAGTGTTGCACTTGTCATAAATGGCATAAAGTGGTCAAGTATTCTAAGTGTTATATGTCAGTTGAAGTCTTATCACCATTCCGGTCTTACACTTAGCCATTTTGAGAAGGATTCCAGACTAAGAAACTTGGCATCAACTGGCCTCCCTGAACTGCGCACTACATAGTTTCAACCCTCTATCTGAGATATTTCCCCTTGACACTATGCAATGTGCAATTCCTATCTCCCATGACTGCTGCACTATGCAGTTCTTGTGCTCAAGCTATGATATTGCCTCTAGAATTGTGTAACCATTCCTCCTAGCTTGAATTTCACTATGCACTGTGCAATCACAAGCCTCAAGCTCATCCCCTCAGCCTATGAATTATGAAATTTCATAGTAGACCTATCTCCCTTACCTTCCAAAACTGTACAGTGTGTCCTCTCAATCACATCCCCTCATCCTATTGCACTGGCTCTCAAAACTCCACAACCTTATCCTTTAGTCCTTCTTGAGTTGTGCACTACACAGTCTCAGAGCTCCAACCTCACCCCTAGATAATGGAACTACACACTATGTATTCACTAAACCCTCTTCCTCGATGTTGGGAAATGGAAACAAGAGATTCCATTTTAATTTGTCCTAGAATTAAAATGGAAATTAAATTCTAATTCTATTCTCATAGAAACTTAAAATAGTTAAATTAAGTTTATTAAACTTACTTAACTTAGGAAATTCGAGCTGGAAGTCTTTTTGTCATCATGTGTATGTTCTCCCTACTTTGGAGGAGTCTAGTATGAGTTAATTATGAGTTGTAAAATAGAAGACTCATTTTCATTAGTCAGTTCAGTTAAATTAGTTCTCAAACTAATTGAGAGAACTAATAGTGAGTTAACAATCAGTGGTGACACTAATGAACTCCACCAGTGCTACTCTAATTAACTGAATATTTACTCATCAGAAACTCATGCAGGTCAATTATGAGAAAGACCGAGTTGAGACTAGAGTGTAGGGACAATGTGCTATTTGTTTTAAAATTTTATGAGTTGCATTGATAGTGCATGCATTTAGGAACTAATCCTTAAGGGATTGCGTAGTTTTTATAGGCTTGATTTGCCTTTAAATACAAGCTATCATCCATAGGAATTACACATTGGAATAGAGACTTGGAGAGCTTGTGAATAGGCTAAGATTTGGCCTTGAGCTTGCTTATGAGTTGGATATTGAATTTGTTGAGTGCTAGGATTGTTCTAGAGAGAACAAGCAATGTAATTTCATCTTGATTTTCTGGATTAATACAAAACAAATAGTGGGGTTTTGAGTTGTAGCTTTCCCTAGATATTTATTGTGTTATGTGGCTTTGATTATCTTCCTCTATTGATTATTTTTTGCTCGATGTTTATGGGCTTCCACTGTAAAGATTAGAAGTAGATTCTTGTCTCTTGCTTTAGTAAATTTCATTAGCTTATGAATCTACAGGATTTTCTACACCTAACTTGTCATCTTATTCAGGCTCAATATTGGATCAAAATGCACTATCTTAGACTAGGGGGTTTTTAGACCCATTTTGTCTTGTCATGAGTGATTTACAGATACATGTACTCTATCACACCATGGCAAGATGATGAAGAAGGAGATGGAGGGAATCTTGTTGAAAGATAGACTTGTAGCTGAGCACAAAAGATGGTCAATCAAGAAAATCAAAAGGAACATTAGTTTGTAGTCACAACTCAAGACTTAAGATCGTTGAACATTCCTTGTCACAAAGTCATACGGAGGTGAAAAGAAGAAGATAAACTTAGCACTCATTAGTAGTAGTAGCTTAGCATTGCCACATCATCATGCGGTCCATGTCAGGAGTGTCATCTCATGAGTAGTCACATGCCACACCTTAGGGCCAATGATGTATCATATGTCTCATAAATGCATTCTAAAGTGAAAGTCCAAATGACATGTGTGGAATACGAATATTCATGTAAAGATGAAAATTCACAGAAATTTAGACAATCATGAGGGTAGTCAAAGAGTCACAAAGAAGGGAAAGCATCACCCCTTATTTATATATACTCCTTGATGTATGAGAAAAGGACTTTTCAACTTGGCTCCTCCTGCAAATCATTAGAGAGATAAGTTAGTTCTTTGCAGAGCAAAGAATGGCTCCAATGTTCCACTACTGGAGCTAGTGATGTACATTGTAAACATTTGTCTAGGAAATTTTACTTAATAAAAAAAGCCTTTAAGGCCAACACATTCTTCATGCATGGATTATGAATGTTTGTAAGACTATTCTGTAGATGTTTTTCACTTCATGTTTTCTTTCACATGTGATAAGATAGTTGAACTATTCTGGTTGTTTTAGTACTTATATTATGGAGAATGCGATGCAATGGTTTTTATTGCTTCCCCATCCTTGTGGACTATCCCATAGCATATTAGGCAAAACTTTCTTCATTTGTTGGTTGTAACAATTGTCGCATCCTCTGTGGACTATTCCACTTGATGCTAGATGGATCCTTCTGGTTCATGTGTGTCTCTTCTTGGGTGGTAATACTACCTCTTCCTTAGAGGCTCACTTTTCTCCCCTCTCCATAATATAATAAATTTGACACATTTACAATTGAACACTCATCAAGCACACCTTGCTTTTCTAAGGCACCATTGCATCACTTTCTCTTTCTCACAGTTAGAGCCAAGGAAATATTTAAGGATTTGAAAATTGGACCTTTATACCAGATGGGACTCCTACACCAAATGATGTGAGGTCCAATTGCGACTTAATATCAAGGAGATCCCCTGAATGTTGACAAGTCTAGAGGCATCAACATTTATGGAGCTAGAAGGAGGGAAGACATACTTTTATGGTTGATAACCCCACCAACCCCAATCTTACTTCCTCTAGTCAAATTAGTAATATTCCTAGCAACTACCCTACACATATTCCTGAGGTTGGTAATTCTTCTTAGACTGTCACTGGACAGCCTGATGAACTCACATACTAATAGCTCTAGGCCATCCACACCATCACCCAAAATTTTGCAAGATCTATTAGATTGACACCTGGAATAAAAACTATTCCATATTTTATGAAGAATATTCAGACCACTCCTACTAGGATAGTTGTTTCAACAATTAAATATTTGGTTCTATCCACCCTTGGAGAGTTAGCAAACTCTGAAGAAAACATAGAAAAACTAGAAAAACCTCAAACCTTCAATGGTGGTGATGCTGGTAATGCAGTGCTCTCAGATGATACATTACATTGGTTGGGTGGAGAATAAGAAGAAGAAGAAGAAGAAGAATAAGAAGAAGAAGACTAACCGGATTATGAATAAGAAGGGGAATGCAGTGAAGAAGACATGGTAGACCAAGATCTGGATTGCATGTCTCAAGGCCCACTTGCACTACTGGGTGTGTTACCCAAGATGTTAAGGCATCCAGAAAATATCGTAACGAATAATGACCCTAATAGAGTAGTAAAGGTAGATGATCAACTAGACAACTTCTACCTACATCTACAAACACTTGAGGTACACTCTGATGATGTTGCATGTAGATTGTTTTCATGTACTTTAGATGGTAAAGAAGCTATGTGGTATCATAGTCTTCCTACGAATTCCATCCAAAATTGGAGGTGGTTTAAGAAAAGGTTCCTTGAGAAATTTGTTGATGAAAAGACCCCCACCATGTTGTTGAAAGAGTTGGGCAGTCTCAAGATGGAACAAAAGGAAAAAGTGAAATATTTTAATCATAGTTTTAAGTGTATTCTAAATAAGTCCCTACAAAAAAGTAATCCTCATGACCCCATCACCATCGATTATTACACTTCTACCTTTCTGACCAACATTGCACAGTTTGTAAAGAGAACTAGGAAACAAACTTTGACAAAAAATTATGAAGAGGAAATCGTGGTTAAAATGGATTTGCATGCAATTGGAGTCATTATAGATGATGAACAAGGTAAAGACTCCAAAGACACAAGTAAAATGTCTCAGGCCTCTATGAGCAAGGCCAAAGAGAAAGAAATTATTGATCTTGAGAGCTTGACCTGTACTATCAAGACTTTGTCAAATGAGCTAGTAGAGATGAAACAAAGGTCAAGTGATACCACCATGAGAAAAAAGAATCCTAAGTTCAACCTATTTAGGAAGACTACAAATTATGGCAGTAGCAACAACCAAATGGCTAAGCCTGTACATAGTTCCAACGTTGTATCAAATATTCAAAGCATTGGCATAGACCAATATTGTTCATATGATCAAGAATATCATCCTGAGAAAACATTCCCACAATGGAATCATGCCATGAGAATTCTTCCTATGCATCTTGTTGATGCAGTAATGGCTAAGGATCAAACTGAGCCTATAGAAAAAAAGCCAAAATTTGTTGCAAGCAAAGAGGCTCCTAAACATGTCTAATTTCATACTCATAGTCCAAAAGAGTACGCTTGACAAACAACCTTTGAGTGATGCTCTGACCCAGAAGAAGACCAACTAGTACAATATGAGAATCCAAGGGCCGACCAGTCAACCAAAGTTAACAAAACATAAAATCAAAGAAAAGCTATTAAAAAATATCATTCCACCCATCATCTCAACATAGAACAATCATAGAAAGTCTAGTGGCATAGCTACAATGAAAAGTGCTTCTGTAAGTAGTAAGAGTAAGACCAACATTCCAGAAGTCACAAACCAAGTCACGCCCCTAGAAACTTCAACGATACTTCCCATTGTAGATTACAACATAGTTTATGACATGAAGAAGGTTCATGCGAACATCTCAGTATTTGAAATAAAAAAGATCATGAGCCAGCAGGACATCCTCTTATACGGACTTGGGTATTCAACCACAGGTAATGATGCTTCTCCTTACAAGGGATCTGGTACATTCTCTAGTTCCATTGAACTTATACTTAATGCTTTAACAATGGATGCAAATACACTTGACCCTCCTTTTCAGTTAATTTTTTAAATATTCAATTTCAATGTACACAATTGCTTGGTTGATTTCAACGCATTGGTGAATGTAATACCATTAACTGTCTCCAAGAAAATCAACGCAAAATGGGACAAAATAGATGCACAAATCATTCAGTTGGAAATAATTCTTGTCCCTGTAGTTGATAAAATTAGAGATGTGATTATCTATTTATCATCTGATTAGCGAGTCAACCAATGTATCAACATAGTGATTGTGGACAATCCAGAAGCAAATGGAGTCTTGTTGAGTAGGGATTGGTCCAGCAAGCTGCAAGGGTATTTTTATATGGACTGGTCACATCTATGGTTTCCATATAAGGGCATAAATAATCAGATCCAAGTGAATTCATAGAGATACATGAAACATATTGTCACTCCCTTGAATGGAAAAAATGAACCCGTGGCTTTCACAAAACTTATATTCAGTAATTTCTTCATGGAAACCTAACTAGGGTGTTAACTTGCACAACCATCCTCAGTCCCATGAGATACACAGTCGGAGCTCCTTCCTAGTCCAACAAGTGAAAATGGCATTTGTCTTGTTAGTTGTACTAATAATAGTACTAGTCTAGTTCAAGTCCTTGTACATATTATATGTGGACTTCGTACTTTGATGGTTTCAAAATGTAGGAAAGATCTAGAGATGGATGTGTTTTAATAGACCCGCTAAAGAGAAAACATTTGATCTCTAGCTGCTTGGAATTTGAATGCACAAACAACACTCTAGAATACGAGGCACTTATGATGGGTTTTCAAAGAGCCATTGATCTCCATGTTTCCATCCTAAAAGAGGTAGGTGACTCATAAATTGTGGTGTGATAGGTACATGATACCATACATTGTGTATCACCTCATATTAAAATTTATCAATAAAAGATACTACAATTCATGGAAAATGTTGGTGCTTTCAAGGAAGCAACAATTGGTGAAGACAAGAATGAAAGGACCTTCTAAGATGCAGCTAACTCAAGCAAAGGAAATCTCATGCCAAAAGGTGTGGTACCACTGGAAAATATGTATGACCTACATAATTGCCTCTATGGAGTTGTTAATGCTAAAACCCATAGTTCCATGATGTCACACAAGAAGATTAATTTGGGAAAAGAAAAGGATCCGAAGTTTTTTCAATTTTAGTACCTTTTGTAAAAAAAAAAGAGCAGAAAGCCTTTATATTCTTGTTTAGGTAGTAGCTATATGCATTCGAGTAGACATATGATGAGCTGAAAACTTATGATACGTGAATTATCTAGCACGTGATTTTGATAAAAGAAGGGTCCAAGCCAGTTCAAAAAAATTTACGGATGGTACATCGAACACCGGAACCCCTCATTCAGAAGGAGTTAAGGAAATTTTTGGATGATCGGATCATATACAAAGTGCGACACTCCACCTTGGTATCAAACTTAGTCTCAGTAAGAAAGAAGTCTGGGGAAATCTACTTGTGTGTTGATTTCTGAAATATTAACCGTGCCTTAGAAAAATATAATTAGCCTGTGTCATTTATGGAGTAGATATTGCAAACAGTATCAGGGTCATAAATGTTTTCTCCCTTTGATGGATATTCAGGATAAAACGAGGTTCTGGTCTCAGAGCTTGACAGATTTAAAAAAACCTTTCGGATGAAGAGGGGCACATTCGAATTCAGGCGAATATCATTTGGGTTGATTAATGTTGGTGCTACATTTCAACGTGCCATGGACATCACATTCCAAGTATTGATTGGACAGAGTGTAGTGGTCTATCTTGATGATGCTATAGTGTTTTCAAAACAAATATTTGATCACATAGGCCACTTGAAGAAAAATTTTGAGCGATGTCGTATGGATGAGATATATCATAATCCCAATAAGAGTATCTTTACAGTGTCTAAGGGTAACCTCTTGGACAACATCATTGTTAAGAGTCATATTAAATTGGACATGGAGAGGATCAAAGGAATCACACAAATTTCCTTCCTAGTGAATAAAAAGGCTATGATATCCTTTTTGGGGAGAACTAATTTCCTCCACACGTTCATTTACGATTACACTTAGACTCTTAAACTAATACATGAGATGATAAAGAAGGATGTAATATATACATGGGTCAGAAGGGAAAAGGATGCATTTTCCCATATCAAACAAGCTTTTGTAGAAGCACTTGCATTATACAAAGAAGACTTCAGCAAAGGTTTTTTCTCTACATCATTGCTTCTGACACTTCTCTTTTAATTGTGCTCACACAAAATGATGACCAAAACAATGAGCGACCTATATCTTTCATCAATGCCAGTATTCGATGACCTGAACTCAATTATCATGCCATTAACAAGCAGGTTTACGTAGTTTACAAGGAAGTGAAGCATTTTTGGCCCCATCTTCTAAAAAATCACTATATTATCTTTGCTCCCCACCTAAAAGTTAGATCATTGTTTGTCTGACAAGCGCTGAGTGAGAGAAGAGTGAACTAGAAGACTGGACTATAGGAATATTACTTAGAATTCAAACTAGTTCACATAGTCAAGGGGCATGGTGTATGTCAAATAACAGCAGAGGCAGTGGACACAAAGGATGAAGAATATCTCTTAGGTTGGGAGAAATAAATCGAAATGTATAATGTTGAGCGAGCTACGCCCACTACTATCATGAAATCTCGGTACACAGATGTGCGCCAATACCTTGAGGATGAAACCATTCCCTCTAATCTATCTGAATGGAAAAAGAAGGCACTCAAACATAAAGAATTATCTTACTATCGGGTGTGTGGGGTGCTTATTAGAAATCACCATAATGGAGTACTACTCAGGTGTTTGGAAGCACATGCGTAAGAGAAAGTACTATGTGATGTTCATGACAGACTAGCTAGAGGAAATTTTATGGGTAACCAAACAACACATAAAGTAATGCAGGCTGACTTTTATTGGCCTACTTCTTTCATGGATTCTCATGCTTATGCCTGCAAGTGTTTGGTCTATCATAGGTCTTCTGATAGAAACAAGGAGTTAGATGCCCCATTGCAGCCCATTATAGTGGAAGAATGATTTCAAGAGTGGGGCTTGGATATCATTGAAGAAATATTTCTGCATTCATCAAAGAAGCACCACCATATTCTCACTGCTACAAATTATTCACGCGGTGGGAAGAATTAGTGTCTCTCAAACATGTGAATGATCAAGAAGTCATAAATTTCCTTCAACAGAAAATCATTTCCAGTTTCAACATTCCTACTTCAATTGTTTTCAACAATGCAACATACTTTTCATCTCTAAGGTTTTATGATTTTACATTGGGAAATAATATTATATTCAAAAATTTAGTTAATTATTATTCATAGGGGAATGGTCTTGTTGAATCCACAAATAAGAACCTAATTTGCATCATCAAAAATACCATATTATCTAAGCATCAAAACTGACACTCTTCTTTAGTAAACTCTTTATTGGATGACTGAGTCACGCCAAATCCATCTCAAAACATCTCCCCTAACTTCCTAGTATATCCAAAAGAAGACATCCTTCCACCTAACATTTATTTGTCTGTGCTCCAAAGTTTACAAGAATCCCGAGGAAATCTATGCTTATTAGTGCAACATAGGATGGACACCCTTCACAAATTACAAGAAGAAAGGTTGTAAGAAAAAAAAAATTCATTTCATCAGAATCGTATCAAGGGGTGCTTCAACAAGAAGTTTGTAGGAAAGAACAACTTCAGTGTGGGTAAATTAGACTTGAAGTGGGACAAAGCCCATGAGGACAAAGGAAAACACACTAGGTTTTACTCCATGTGGATTGGTGATCTAATTTAGAATATTAGATCATTGTGTTAAGATCCTCCTTAGATTAGAAACAAAATGCTTTCATTGGGCTTAAGGATTCATGAATTTTTTCAAGTGAAAAAATAGTTTTTTTATGTTAATTTTATGAGCAATTTAACACAAATAAGAGACTAAACAATAGTATAACACATGTACATAACATCATCAAAAACACATCACAATAGGAACATGATAAAGGAATTCCCCCCTCTTGGGCTATCTCTCCTTGCTCCAGCTTCCAATGGCGTGGGCCTCTCTATTATGCTAAAAAGTGTAAAAGGATGTATTTAGAATGCTCAAATGCTTCTAAAACCTACTCCAATGAATCCAGAATGACCAAAAATAGCTACCAAGCCTCATTTTGCATCCAATTTGGTCGAAAATTGAAGAGGTTATGAGGTCTCCTAGTTTCTCCACAATTTCCTTCACAATTTGCACCAAATCCGATCTCATCCTACAAATTCATCCCATTTTCCATTAACGGAGCAACAAATTCCCTAAATTATGGGTGGATTTGTAGGATAATTAATTTGACCCCTGAGGCCTTAAAACCAGAAATTGGATCATATGGGCACCATGCACCCAGGGGCTAGCTGCTGCCGGTGGCATCTCTTCCTCTGGCGTTCTTGGTGAATGCTAATGGTTTAGGAGTGGTCACATAGGCCACATGTTTCATGGTCATGATGATGGTTTCCATAATTATTGTGATCTGCGGATAGTGTTCATATGGGAGGGTCGTCGGTGGTTACACTGGTAGTCTCCCTCCAACCTGGTAGTCAATAAACATTAACACTAACCCACATGCATTGTATCTTAAGTATCAATGACTAGGCAGAGTGGTAAAGTGTTGTCGTGTGTTGTGGGAGGTCATAGTTTTGATTCTTTTGGCCTTCGACCTGTCTTGCCAGCACAAATTTTTTTAACCATTAGGAGGACATGTGGCAGCCTCCAGCTTAGCCATGTGTCACCTCATTATTGTTCCAAACCCAAAACATGCAAACCAATGAAATTCTGACACTTGTCACCTCCGATTCACCACCTGCAACGAATATTCTAAGGAATATTATTTTTGTTGACTGGGTTGTACGGATAACCAGTTAGCATCCCTGTCAGCTCCTGCACCAAATTTACCTATTTTTGAAAATGAACATATTGCATTTTTGGGAGCATACGATGTCCGTTTCGCAAGAAGAGAGTTGTGCCAGATTTAAGATGACAAGCACTACATCATCATTCAGGTTCCACACCATTCTGCCAATTTTGATTTTTAAGCATAATTTTGAGCACCTGATCACTCCTCCCCACTGAAAGCCTTTTGGACCCCAAAAGATCACTTTCAGTCGTCCAACAGGTGAGGGTACAGTTCCCTCACCTTTCCAATCTCAATCCATTTATCATTGACTTGAAACTCGTGATCTACGCAATGCTTGTCATCCCTGGCTTTGCACTTTCCTTTCCCCTTCTCAATTTGTTCTTGCACTATTTTATGTACCATTTGGAGTCGTTCAATGAACTCTTTGTCTTCTTCCATGTTACTATCAGTAGCAACACCCTTCTTACCAAGACGATACAACATATTATGATGCAAATGGTGTTAGCCTCACTCTCATAATAAAACAATTATAAATCCAAATATCATAATTAAATAAATCAAATCTTGAGAATTAGGAGTTAGTTCCTCAAACTAGGGAGTTTAGTTAGGATGAGAGATTCTCTCCAACTAGTTCTCCTAGATTAGTGTGTTGTTGAGATATTTTCTCAACCATAGTGTCTAAGATAGACTTACTATCTTCAGAACAACTTCCTCATGTATTTATGTGTACTATTACCATTCTTTGTACATTGGATGGATTAATTAATAATGAGAATGTGAGGAATGTTGTAAGGCTAAGGCCTTTTTCGCCATGTTTGGTTTCTATATTTCTGAGTGTTTATTTTATTGAGTTTATTTTATGCATGTTAGTTTCCTTCATATGGTATCAGCGCGACAGTGAGATTGGTTAGAGCTGAGCATTAGCTTAAGGGTTTGATAGTCGAATGTGAGATTTGAAGTTGGGATTCTAACATTGCTAGTGAAGTCTGACTAGGAGATTATAAAAATTAGAGGCAACGTAGAGCTTGGCTGTATCCTGGAGGCAGTCCCCTTATGCCCTGGATGGAGACTGGTTCGAGGGAGACCATTACACAGTAACTTTGATTGCAGCAGTCTTAACAAAAATTTCATATCACTAGGCACGTGATTTCCTGCACGGATTATATTCATTTGGCTTGTTTCCATGCCTGGACCGGTTGCTTCAAAACATAAGCCCAGTGCTAGTATCAATATTTACGTGTTCTTGTGTTGGATGTCCAAGTCAATTTGCCAGATCGAGATCATTTCTGGCGCAATCCTACTGCACACAACAGGCTAAATTTGTGGCAAATCAATATGGTCATTCGTGGTTTGCAGAGTCATGATGGGTTGAGCATGGCACTGTGGTGTCAATTTTGATCAATGAAGCAAGCTTACTACATTCCATGGAATGTTCGCACCTCTTGTAGTTCATTGAGTGGCACACATGACATAACGAAGCACCCAGTTGTGCGAGAATTCTCCTTGTTTTCCAGTCATGAATTCATTGAAGAAAGATGTCAGCAGAAACAGGCCTGTCAGGAGATGTTCACATGAAGATGCAAGGAAGAACAACTTCTCCAGAATCATGAGAAATATTTGTGGGGAAATATAATCAATCTTCTCGCAGTTGTTAAAGGTAGAAGATAAAGCTTGTCTAAAGCTTTTTACCAGATGCATTCTTCTATTACACGAACTGATTTCCGGAGATGTGTCCATGTCTAGCCGGATTATTTGATCATTCCAATAATTTTTGTCAATGAGGGACTCAAGAATTTTCTTTCCATACTCTATACCCAAATCCTTTGGTAAAAAGGGAAGCAGTACTTGCAATTTTCCAGTCTGGCCTAGAGTTATGAACATTTGCATATTGCACATAATGTCATTTGTGATGTCTTGAAGAATCAAAATACTTGCTGCATCTTCATATAGGCTGATAAACTCTTTCATATTTTCATCTTGTTGTTTCCACTGGGTAAAAGCATCTAAAAAATTATCTTTACAGACTTTCGCCAGTCTAACAAACTTTGCAATCTGCTGTAACCCAGAATGTCCAATCAAGTGCTCCATATTTTTCAGGGATTTAGAAACATGATACATTTGAATTAACAGGGCTCCCTGGAAACGAAGAATGTGGTTTTGTTTCATGCATAAAGAATACATATTTTCCAATTTTTCATAAACATTTTTTCCTACAGAATAGAGGTCCATTATGAAGAATTTCTTTACAGCCATAGAAAAATTCTGAATGTTTATTTACATGGAAGGATTCTATAATTAGAGTTATGTGCTCTAATGACCAATTTTCTCTACTGCAAGAGGGGTGAAATAGCATTCTTATGCCCTGGACGAGTTCTGTTGGCAAGCGAGACGAGTTTGCTTTGATTGGTGGGCCAAAATCACTCATACAAATTGTTGTGCGTGCACTTTATGGATAGTTGTGTTAATAGGCTGAAATTATCGAGCTCCTTAGCTTCATATAGGCTGTGACTTAGCCCTACACTTGTTGGACACAATACTTGTTGGTGATTGAAGATACATGTGAATAAGGCCGAGTTTGCAAGTTCAGAAATCTAGGTACTTTCTCTAGGTGGTATTCAGAGAGTGTAGTCGAGATCGAAGATGATCAAACCAAAGAGGACTTGAAGTACTTCCTCTGCAAAAGGAAAAGATCATCAATTGACTTAGCTGACAAAGGAGTAGCAGAATCATCATGGTAGATTTTGGGAGATTTGTTTAGTGCAAAACCATTGGCCATGACCATCATTTGCAAAAACCGAAAACCTACCGCAACTCTGTACTAGGAATTTCTAAAATTTAATTCAGGGATAAGAGAATTTTCTTCTAAATCGGCTTTTGTAACTGAAAACATGCCTACTTTATTGTAAATTTTTTTCTAAATAGACTTTTGAAACTGAAAATATGCTCTCTCGCTTTGTAGCAGAAAAGGACTGAAGTACTCAACAATCGCCAGAAGGAGTGAAAGACCCAAATGCCTTTAGCTGCTAAATGACCCTGACATTTGCAGCTTCTACATCTTTTGAAAATTATGTGGAGGAGTACTGGATTAAAGGTGTGCTTTATAATTTTTTGTATTCGTATTTGAAACATAAACTCACTTTTTCATAAATTTATTTTATAAAATCCATAAAATATTTAATTGAAGTTTAAAAGAGAGGCATTAAAGTAAAATTTTTGTAGTGGGGAGATAAGCTATATTTTTTAAAATGAGTGGTTTTTGGGAGAGATAAAGAATGTATAAATTATTTTTTATTTTGGGAGTAATAAGGGTAAAGATTGGGATTAATTTTCTAATAAGGTGTAAGTTTTGTCATTTTGGAGTGATAAGGAGTTATTGTCCAAAGCTAAGACAAATTTATAAGTCTTTGATGTATAAGTATTTTGTAAATTTGGGGTGATAAGTGAATTTGTTTGGGTGGAAGTCATTATTGTAATTCAAAGTAATATTTTACTTTGAGAGCAATTGAGTCAGTGCAGGTAGTTTTTGAAGACAAGTTGCTTCAAGCATTTGTAAGCTTGGCATGCTCATTGTTTGAAGAATTTCATTCACAATGTTGTGAAGGTGAAGGTTGATGTACTTAACTACTTAATAAAAACATATATTTTTTGTGGTGCTTGTGTCCTAGATCCGCCCAAAATTGAATAAGGGGATCTTAGGTACACTGTATGTAATGAATGCGTGTGCATGACTTGTGTTCAAATTATCAAAACGCTCTCTTTATATTATGCTTAAACAACTACATGCACATAAGCAAGCTTCAGTATAAGAACACTTAATCAAGCTCCTGTAGTCAAGCTTAAGTACACAAGCACAAAGTGTCACATCATCAACTTCATAAGATGATCTTCCAATAAAGCACATTTCACATCATGTAATCAAAGCAATCAAGTTAAGGACGCTACAAAATCAAGCATTTCAAGCGAAGACAACATCAACATCATCAACACTTTTTGTATCACTTGTAGATAAACATGTTTTAACTGAATTCTACGGGTGCATTCTCAATTGTAACTGACACCCTAATTTGAATTGTTAAGGTGAATACATTAAGTCAAGTAAGTCTTCAACTATGTCATCAATATTGAACTTGTCACTTGTCTCTTGGGTGCATTTTCAATAGTGTTCAACACCCTTCCTTTTTTTCAGTACGTTCAGTGAGTACATTCAAGAAGGCACAAAGTGTCAATAATCAATGAAAAAAGTTCAAGAAAGTCATCTAGCAAGAAACCATCATCAAACAAGTGTAAATTCTAGTGAGCATCAAATCAAGCGAGTGTTCAAGTGAGAAATAAGCAACAAATCAAGTGAGCATGTCATTCAAACAACAAGGCAAGCGAGTGTGTCATTTAAACAACAAAACAAGCGAGCGTGTCAAAATCAAGTGCGAAAGTTCAAAGCATGACATCTACTACAAACAAGTTAGTGTGAAGTTGATTGAAGCATTCACAAAGTGTCAATGAAGCATTCAAGCAAAGCAATCATCATCAAGCGAGTGTGACATCAAGAGTTCAAACAACCAAGTCATAAAACTCTAGCAAGTGTTTAAAGCATCAACAGTCAGCAATAGTATAAGAAAAGTTGAATTAAGGTGAGCAAGCTAACATGGCGACACACATTCAACTGTCCCAAATTCTTAACAATTTGATTTTATCAACAACGGATGACATGGTACAAATAAGCCAAAAAACGCTTGTTGATTTCCAAGTGCATTTTCAACATGCACATGCAATGATTGAGTTTCTTCAACTAGAGTCGAAACTTAAAAGAGATGAGTTGCAATAGAAGAGTGATGTTTCTAGGTCTTTCATCCATACAGATGAAGATAAAGATGTTGATTCCAATTCACTGATCCAACCAACTTCAAGTGTCGAAGTGGTCCCTGATCTAGTTCAACTTTCTTCTAAACCAATCATCACGCCATGGGAAGAATTTCAAAG
>APFE030336636.1:23731-45909 GCA_000404065.3 Pinus taeda
TTTGAGCCAGTGATTGATTCAGATCTGAGCTGTATTGTGTGTAACAGAGGTGGAGATACTTGTGAGAAGTATTATGCTGTGTAATGTTACATGACTCAATCATTAATATACAGATAGTGGGGTTTTTAGCGAGATGCTTTCCCGGGATACATACTGTGTTAATGTGTGAATGCTCTTGATGTTTTATTGTTATTGATGCTGCTATATTGATGATCAACGTAGAGGAGCTTATGTATTGTGTATGTTTTCTGCAATAGTACATGATCAGGATAATCTATGTTGAATATGTGTTAAATTATTCAAAATTTCTACATTTACTACACTTGTTTACTGTTCCTATGGTTAATGGAGTTCTGATGCACTGATTAAAGATGAAATCGATTAATTAAATCTTAAGTTTACTGAATATATGCTAGTTGCTGTAGACACAGTGGCGTGTATACATTGGTTTCCATTTCTGAAGTAGCGTATATCTAAGTTTCAAAATGAAAAATTATTTGACTTGATAATACTGATTCACCCCCCCCTCTCAGTATTATTTCCAATAGGACAGTGTGCGTTCATGTAGGTTGTGCACCATATGCCTATACCCATCTCGAAAGGTGGGTGCATGGGATGTTCCGTCCGTCATACTCAGCTTTCATCGACATCTAAGGCTTTCCAAACAACATGCGTATCTTCCTTTTGTATTCGCACTAGTCCTCAAAACTTCTTTGATGCGTACCCCACCATCTTGCGGGTGTAGTGTGCAGTGCCCATTTCAAAGCATCGAAATGCTACTATTTCGGTACTTCTCTTTCAAGTTTGTTCAAGAAATCATCCACCTTGCTCAACCCCTCATACATAGGTAGATCTCTTACTTCTGTTGCCACGCAGTGCAACGACCTTGTCACCATGTTGCAGTTGAGCGTGGTTACCTCGTGTAACTAGTTCTGCCATCGTTCTATCTCCTCACCGGAATCTAAGGTGCAGGAGCTTTCATGCTCCAACGAAATCTTGCCATCCGATGTTGGATTCACCCAGTCCTGCTCCCAAGCGGTTATCTTGTATATATAGTGCACTGGCTTTGTGTAGTGCAATCCTTCCGCAGGGTATAAAGGTACCACTGTGCAGTGGATTTTTCTCAAAAATCGTATTGCGCTTCTTTAGATTTATCACTCCATTCATGTCAATGGCCCAATCTAGTCCCAATAGTGGGATAATGATTGATGTCATCAACAATCTCTATCACTTTGAAATCTGCAAGCGCTCGCACCTTCGATATCTACCATTATTCCCTGCAATATTCCCATAGGTAGGATCTTTTGGTGGTTTGCCATTCATAATTGAATAAGAGATCATTGTAGCATAGACCTACCCATGTGCTCCCATGTCTGCTTTGGCAGGACATTCGAGTTCGATCCTAGGTCCATAATCACTTGATCCATTTCATATTCCCTGATCTGCGTAGTCAACCTCATCTCCCTTCTTGTTCTCGTTGTGTGCTTCCCGAGCTTTTGGACTACGCACGGTTCTCCTGGCCTAGCACATCTAGTGATGAGTTCTTGTTGTCCCTTCACTGCTTTGCTGTTGCGCATCAACTTCATGCATGTCTCCAAAAATGTAGTGAGCATTGATGGGTCCATTTTCGATTCCAATTTGTCTTTACTTCCTGAAGTGGAGGCATACGCGAAACTCTTCTTAGCTTCCATGAATGTCTCCTTAGTGCGCTCTAAATCGAATTTTGGTGCCTTTGTTGGAGCCTTGTGAACCCAGGTACTCTCTTTGGGCTGCTTGCCTTTGTCATCTCCTGTTGTGATACCACTTCGGAGCATAATATTTACGTTTGGGTCTTTCTCACGTGGCTCGGACCTCATGATTTGTAGGTTCTGAGTCGGGGGAGGTTGGATCACTCCTTTATCGTGCAACCTCGCTATTAGTGTGGGATAGTCCTTTGTCTCATGATCAAACTGGTTAAAATATAAGCATGATGGTCTTGTCAGATTTGTACAATCGCGAGCATAACACCCCGGTCCTTGCACAATTGTAACATATCAGTTGTCTGTGATCTCTTCATGGTCCCATTCCACCTCGACCTCATCCGCACCCCTGAAATATAGTGCGTGCCATCCCTGCATTTTGATCGAGGGCCCGTGTTTCGGTCTGAACTCTGTAGGTAGGAGCCTGATCCATCATCAGTTCATAACTTCTACAAGTACACTCATCGTGGCCTACTGACCTACAGAAATTACAGAACAACTGTTGGGAACTCTGTGTATACTTCTGTAATAGATGGCAGTTACTTGTAGCATGCTTCCCTCCTATCTGACAAATCGCGCACCATAATGCAGGCACCGTGCTTGGTCCTACTTGTGCCTCTAGTCTCAAGGGCATTGGTCCTCCTCCCACCAGGTAGTTCGCGAAGACTGGACAATGGTCCTTTTCATGTCCCTGGCCTTTGCATTTTATGCACCATACTTCCTCGCACGCTTCTGGGTAGGCTGTCCTATCTTGTTTCAATCTCTACATCTCAAGGCACAAGTTTTTCAGCTGCACATGGATCTGTTGAACTCCCATGTGAAGATCTTGTATTGGGGTCTCTTGCAATCTCACTGCGATCTCCAAGGCCTCGGTTTGAGTGGATAGCTTTTGTTGTGACAACGCATTCCTTAGATGTGGCATTAGCGATGCTACAAACTATGCGCGGTTTTGCCCATCCATCAAGGTCATGTTGGCTTCACGAATCATACACTTCAGTCTTTGATCCAGTTCCCAGGGGGTCTCGCTTGGAAGCATCGCTATTTCCTTAAATCTGATGATCGACTGTGTCTCTGATCTTGGCCTGCTAAATTCCTTGTTTAGCGCAGCTTGGATATACACGATCCCTACATTCGGATTGTCATTGGAGTGCTTAATATACCACATCATTGCGTGATCCTACAAAGTGCTGACCAGCATTGCTTTCTTTATATTGTCATCCGTGACTCCCTGCGCTTCCCATACAGCCTTTACCACGAATGAAAACTAGTCCGGATCTTCGTTCCCTACTCCTTTGAATACCAGAAACTTTATCGTGCTTGCCATATTGAACTGTGGTGGTGGTGGAGGTGGTGTGGGTGAAGACAGGGGTGAATATGGTGAAATTGGTGGTGGTGTAGGTGGGGGTGGTATGCGTGGAATTCACTGCTTTATCAGACTAAAAGCACTTCTTGGTGAAACCTTCGCGAGCCCTTCCTCGCTTTTCTTCGGAGGTGATATCAAGGGGCTAGATTTGAGTTCTACACTACCTTCATTTTTGTAGACCCTCCCACTTCGCGTAGCCCAAAACATCAATTTATTCGCATAACCTACTTTTCACACAATAGCATTTTAATCCAAGTGTTGAAAGATTTAACGTACTTACCTTGCGATCCTTTGAGGAAGCGCCATTCCACCTCGCTATAGCTTACTGAAGTATCTACTGTGAACTTGGTGATAAACCGTCCTATAATTCGATAGAGCTAGTGATCTGCAGCACACAAGAACTTATCTTATGATGCTTCTAGTCTGCGCACCAACTCTGGAGTCCACACAATAAGTTTGTCGAGCCTCCACCTCCCTTGACTATCTACTAGCTTCGCTATCCACTCATACAAATCAGAGGGGAAGGATACAAAGAAGATTTCATGGATAGTAGCAACCTAACCACTCTTCCTTTGATAACTGCGGATTCTTGTTTTCCTTTGTCGCGAACTCGTGAATCTTTCTGTCCAACCACTCTTTAATTCCTTTCTTTGTTGGATTCCAGTGATATGACATCAGACATCTCTTATGCAGATCCCAGTCCTAGTAACAGAGCCATTTGTTAGCTTATAGGGGCCTGACCTAGGTTCAAAGTTAAGTTAACCAAACAAATCCTGGTAGTACTGGCCCTTATCACAACAGTCCGTAGAGCGTGGACTAAGGTCTCACCCAAAGTAGTATGGGAGGGTCCTAGAACCAGGTTTTCGCACCCTAGAGATGTCTGATGAGTTCAAGTGGTCCACAATTTGACCTTGCGCAGAAATCGCTTCGCGCACTTTCCCGTACCTCGTAGCCTTTTATACTGCATTCACACAGCCCTACTTGGGGGCCGAACGCTGCGCTTCCATGTTACTACCCAAGACCTTATTGTTATTCCAATGTTAGTTTATTATTTTTGCCTACTTGCGTGCTTTAAGTTATATTTAACAACATAAACTATTCATGTAGGTGTGTGCAGTAAATAAATAATATATTTGCAAATTATATCAAACATGCATTAACCCAAGAACAGATACACATAATTATGATAAAACTTCTCTTTATTAATTCCTTCTTTGGTTACAGACTCGACTTCGCCCTGCACACTCAGCTGCAGGGGTCCGCGCACTCAACTGCAGACTACTAGGCCTCTGCACACTCAGCTGCAAAGCGTTCTCCTACTTTACGACCCAAAGACACACTTCACCTTACTTCCTTAGCCTCTCTTCCTATTTCTCTTCTTTTTTCTTTTACACTTAGAGCCTCGCTCTATTTATACAATCCCATGGTCTGTGGACCATGGGTAGGTCTATTTAGGCGACATTACATTACAAAACTAGGGTGGACAACCTTGTGACTCTATCATACTTTTCGCGCTCTGTGCCCTCAATTTGCAGAGCTTTACAACAAGATTGGGTCAAAACTTGGGCTTTGAGCCCCAAAACATGCCCTACGTCCTTACCCTTCAAAAAATAGTATTGGATGACTGTGAATAAAACATGTTGTGGCTGACCTTAGACATTGTAGGACTCACTCTTCTATTTTAGGGTAATACACTGGAAAGACTAAACACCATATCTGTTTTAGAGGATTCCAAGGTCCTCGCTATGGTTGACCATTTCCGTCACTGTAAATTAAGGGAAGTCATCCATTTCTTTGGGGGGACATGTTGAAAAGATTAAACACCATATCTATTTTAGAGAATTCCAAGGTCCTTGTTAGGGTTGACCATTTCTATCATCGTAAATTAAGCGAATTAAGGGAAGTCATCCATCACTGTAAATTGAGAAAAAGATTAATACTCTTAATAAAGACGATGATTGGAAGATCAATGGTTCATGGGTCCCTTCCCTTTTTCGTAATCCCCTTTCGTTTTTCCCTTCCCTTGTTCCCTTCTCTGCTTATATATTTTTTATAGAAATTTATTTTTCTGTGTTCTCCATATTATTATTTTAATATTAATTTTAATTTTAAATTTTATTATTTAAAATTTTAAATTTAATTATTATTATTTTTTCTTATATTTTTTAATTAATTCATCTTTATTATTAATTTAATTTTGATTATTGTTGAATTTGCTTATTAAAATAAGAGTTAGGAAGAGGTATTAATTTTTCCTGGTTATATATATAATTTTTTGAAATTTATTTTTCTGTGTTTTCCATATTTATATATTTATATGATTCAATTTTAAATTTCATTATTTAATTTTATTTTATTATTATTTTTAATTTGATTATTATTATTATTTTATTTTTTATTAATTCATCTTTTATTATTAATTTAATTTTGATTATTGTTGAACTTTCCTATTAAATAAGAGTTAGGAAAAGGTATTTTTTATGGTTTGTTAAATAATATTAGTAATAATATTAGTTAATTAAAAATAATGAATTTAATAAATAGATTTAAAAAGTTTAGTAAATTGATTATTAAATTCATTAAAAATAAATTGTTTATTTTAATTATTTCTAGAATCTATAAAGTTCTATTTTTAATTTTATAATATTTAACTCAAGTGATTCTTAAAATTTTATGGTTGCATCTTTGCTATAAATATTCATCTTTAACCTTGCTTTCCAACTTTGTCTTGATGATAAACATCAATAAAAATTAAAACTATAAATTATCAATGTGATTTTTTTGGAAATTTTTTCTTAAATCATAAATCACAGAGACCTCCAATCCAATTTATTGTACCAACCTCTTCTTAACAAAACCCTTCTCCAAAGTAAAAGTCTTTGGGTGGGTTACTTTTCATTTTCTTATTCTACATAAAAGTTCAACGCTCAAGCCCATAAAAGCAATTAATGTGCGAAAGATTGCTGAGTTTAAATAATAATAATTATTTACACTTTTCAAATTATGAGTTATTGGTTTTGAATAATTTAGATTTTATTATTATTTACGTTGACAGGCATGTTTAAGGTAATAATTTTGTGGATTTTATTTTATTAATTCAAACACAAGAAGCTATTTTACAAATTTAAGAGAAATTGGATAATAAATATAGTATAACCAATAAGATCATAAAATTTCTCAATTCTAAATCTGGGCAAAGTTTAAATGTACTTGGAACTACAAACATGACATCTTTAAGGATGGAGCCCAACAATGTCCCAATGAAGAAAAATCTTGCTAAGCAAGCTCAAAAGAAGTGCAATAGAGTAGAAAGAGGTGTGAAACATGTTCAATAATTTTTGGAAATGGGTTTACCTATTTGTTGGGATAAAAACATGAATCTAATTTCAAGGGAAGCATACAAAGAGAGCGATTTCGGAGAAAATTAAATAAAGTCAGCAAGTTTCAAGATATGTGGAAGTGCATTAAAAGGGAAAACAATAGTGAATAAATTAATAGATAATTTCTATCTATTATTGCATATCAAGAATTTATTTTCTACGCCTTCTATATATAAAAGTATATGGAATTAGATATTGCAAATAAGAAGATGTCTATATTCAACTATCTTATAGGTGCAGATTGGGATTCCCTTGCATGATATGTTTTATGATGATTCATCAATGCAATTGGAAAATGAAACCACAAGATACTTGACATGGCACAATTATAAAAGTTATTTCTCTAATAAAATCTATCTTTGTGATTTTGGTCCTAAATTAATTGTTGTTAGAGTTTATTTTGTGTAAAAACAATCCTAAACCGTAACCAGGGATCTAGGATTTTTGTATCTATTGAATATTTGTAATTATGAATAAGATTATGGATAATAAGTATCTTATCAATTGGTTATATCTAATATCTTTATTAGTGAGAATTTATAAAGATCTGCAATTTGTTTTCCATTATTAATGAAAAATCTTTCTTCTACTTTCTCATTTCATTTTATTAGGTACTACTTTCCCTTTCATATGTGTCTACATTAACGTTATCAAAATTTATTTTACAAAGGAATTCATATATTTCCAACATGTTCCTCTTTTAATTAAGTTTTTGCAGCAAAATTCATATAGTAAATGTGAGTATGTTATGCGACTACTATATTTTCATGCTTAGTAGGTCAAAATGTTTTGAGTGTTAGTTTAATATTCTTGACCTTGTGTATTTTTTTATCTTTCATTATTCCATTCACTATTATATATGATTTCTCTATGACTTAATTAATTGATTGCTTGAAACTTGATAATTTAAGATATTGTTCTAGAATCATTAAGAGAGAGATATAAATCCAGGTCAAAACAATAATTTGAATGGATTGATGTCTTAGCATAGTTCTTTAGCTAGAAACTTCTTAAAGAACAATATTGTGGTTGACCGAGGTCAAACATAGTCAATGATGGTCATATGTGGTCAAGCATATTCTATCATATACAACAAGGTCAACCATGGTTAACATAATCAAGATGGCCAACCATGTTTAACTAAGGTCAAACGTGGCCAAACCATAGTTTGCAATGGTGTACATGATCAAAATTGGTTGACAATGGTTAATTTGGTCAACAATGGTTAAAATGGTCAAGATGGTCAACCATGGTCAATATGGACATCCTGGTTAGCCATGGTTAACCACAATCATCTATAGGTAAATGTTGAAACCTTGGTCTACCATTTTTAGCCATGGTCAATCATATGTTGACCATAGTCAACCATGGTCGAATAAGCTCAACTATGATCAAACATGGTTAGGCAAGCTCACACATGTTTAAACCATAAATGATTAGCTTTGTTGACCAATATCTTATCATATTCATAAAGGGGGTTTTAAAATTGTGAAAAATAGAGTCAATATGTTGTAGGTATTGGGGGCAATGTGTAGTGGGGGGGGATTTATAAAAAGAGTTATTCAATAATGATGTAGGTGGATATTGGTGGCCACCCACCTATTCCACTTGGAACTCCAACACTAGTTTCTATCAATTTCCTATTTTTCAGCAAAAAATTATATTTCGGTAGTTTTGGATCCTAAACTTCCAGAGCCATTTTAAGGCCCTAAAAAGCGTTTTTTGGGGAAACGGGAAAAATGTAGGTCTTTGACTAAAATTTGTAGTCAAAATTTGTTTTCCTTGAATAGACCTTTTTACTGGGCTATCGTGCACAATTAGAAGATTAAATTTAAAATGTACATGTAAATGTGAAATGAAAATCTAAAATGACATGTGATGGAATGTAATTCAAATGGAGGGAAAATTCGTTATTAGATATTTTGATGAAAACATTAAAATATTCCCTCTTAATTTTAGGGTTAGGGGCTTTGAGGAGTAGGTAACGAGAATTTTGAGTCTATCTCTTTGCTAGAGGGATGCATAGGGTTTTGAGGCTGTAGAGGAGTTTCGGTGGCTGTATTGTCTCCCTGTTGCAATGGCAAGGAGGCCTACATGTGATGTAAATTTCTATTCCAGTTAATCAAATGAATCTATATTTTAGTTACTTGTTTGATTTGCAACAATTTGTGTGTAGTTTGGTGAGATGTTCTTGCTATCCATAAATGTTTACAGATGTTTTTATGTTAAATTTACAGTTTCAACTTTGATGAAACCAATGTTTTTATTTGTAGCATGGTATTTGAAACAGCTTTGTGCATATTCTTTTATGTTCAATTTTTGTAGCTGTATGTGTCGAATTTTAGTTTTTTTGTTCCAATTTTCGTTTTGTTGGCCCTCCTAGATAGGGGGCGCTTACAAATTGCACCATCTAGGAAAATCTTGGTTCCCCTCTTTAGTTGGGTGGCAACAACCGTGGAGAGAAACTCGGGTGGTTGAACTTGTGGTCAGACGGAGGCTTTGGACCTGACCAACCTGTAGCTTTAGGTAGAGTTGACTTCGCGGTTGGAAATTTTCTAGGTTTTCTGGGTTCTTGATGGTTAATACAAAGATTGATTCCTAAGCTCTCAATGGTGGTTGGATCCTAGCTGCTTCTTTACTTTCAGAGTAGCGGAGATGATGTAGAGTGATTCCCACATGCTCAAGGTGCAGGGCAATATCAGGTTTCAGAAGAGAATGGTGGCAGGCTCCTCGTTAAGGGCCACAATAAGATGGGAGGTCACACACACTCTGTAAAATATGTAATGAGGTATGAGATTAGCATTATCATTTTATGACAAAGTGGAGCCAAAGCGTCCATGACACCATGAGATTTGAACTTTCATATACCTTGTTAAAGGCCCAAGATGTGGAATTTTGTATGTTTTTGGAGAGGAGTGGAATATTTAAGGGCTCCTTGTGGTTTTCCATGTCCTGGAAAGCACAAAATATGACATAGACAACCCCTCAAATACCATTAGGGGAATGGGGTAAAATTATTTTTTTTCTTCTCGGCTGAATTTTACTTAGGCTTCCCAACTCATCATCAGAGCCTCACAACTAGAGCATTCACTTTATGTTCTTACACACATACAAGTATATCTATATATATATATATAATATATATATATATAATATATATATATATATATATATATATAATATATATATATATATATATATTATATAATATATATATATATATATAACATATACATATATACATACATATATACATATATATATACATATATATATAACACATATATACACACACACCACACACACACACACACACACACACACACACACACACACACACACACACACACACATATATATATATATATCAGGATCAGGCCTTGCTGAATGTAATGATGTCCACTCTCTGCATCAACCCAACACCTTCAACGATAGAAGCGTTATTCCTCCCGAGTGGGTACCTGTGGACATGCCACCCCACTTAACCTCCCTTGGTGATTCCTAAGTAGGTTTATTGTTATTCCTCAGGATCTCACTTTTGGGATTACGAGGATGGTGGGATGCACAACCTTCTTCTCATTGGCCCACATCAATCTCACTATTGATTACTGTTGTAACCTCCCATGTCACCCTGACCTTGGTGTCTTGACGCTTTTCCTACTGTAACACCCTCCTCACACATCTAGCCAAGCAACCGCTCAGCTGGGGTAAACATGTGACGAGAGGAAACTATCATATGATTCAACCTCTTAGGTAGCCTTAAGGAAATGGAATTGATGGAAACAAAACACACATACCTCCCTTAGGTGGTTCAGGACCCCCAAGAACTAATCCACCACTCCAAGTGCCCAACCTATGAGTTAACCTAGAATTTAGATGATTTAAATCCAAATTCACTCCCATGACAAGGCATGCATGTGATTATAACCCTATAGTCGCTCTCACAGGTTTTCCTGCCAGTAATCAGAGACCCAATTTTTCAATCCTATGCCAACGAATCTGGGATTTGAGCTACTTTTTTAGGCCCACAACCCGGGTCATTGTTGAGAAGTGAACCATCTCTTCAAATCAATAAAATAACATGGAAATGAAAGTACTAAATAAAATACTTGTTCAAGACGTTGATTGGACCCCTACTAGCCATGACACACATTTTTTCAAACACTTATTAAATATGCAACCTACAGGTGTAAATAAAAGATCTAAGCATAGGGGTCTCATACTGATCTGAGATTCATTATGAAGAATTGTCTCCTTATCAAATTAGCTACCATTTCATCCATTAGGTCATAGATACATTGATCATTCAATAACAAGTAAGAAGATGATGATAACCATTCATGGATGCTCTCATAAAACATGTAAATAACTAGTATAATAGGGACAAAAATACCAATGAAATCACATCCATATAAACCACATATAATCCATCATAATTCTCATAGAGATACAAGGAGAAATAACCTTTCATTAATGATGCAGTATCCAAACCCGAGATGGGACTTCCACATTCCACTTGACCATAGAATGGTTGAGCCAAATATCTTTTTAGTGATTCACCCTCGTGCCATATTCTAAGCATGAATATGGGACTCAAACCAAAAAGAACCAACCAGGGCATACAAAGGCTAAACCACCTCACCCTCATCAATAGAAACCAAGCTTTACCCTAATCCATATTGGATCATTAGGCGAACACAATGAACCCATCATAAATGGGTTTACTGTGATCTCCACCTAATCACTAGGCCAAATAAACATGGATGCCACTAGATTTCTCCACCTACACCGTGAGGAATTTTCTTCTCTCCTAGTCTCTCAGGATTTATCACAATCCAAACCCAAATCACTAAGCCCTAACCCAATACCCCAGTCTCTCAGGCTTTACCACAATCCACACCGGATCACTAGGCCCTAAACTGAGACCCACTCTCCAGGCTTTACTGCATACTCCAACCTGAGATTACTAGGCCCAACAAAGAGAAAGCCACCTCTAGGCTTTACAGTATATCCTACCATTCACTGGCAACGATTCTTAGGCCATCCGAGGAAACACAATCCTGGATTTACCACAACCCAAAGTGTGGCTTAGGGGTCAGTAGGCCAGTGGCTTTATTGTGATCCACAGTTCACTTTAGGGACCACTAGACCATGTGCTCTATCATTTCAGAGATTCACCTCACTCAGCTTCAAATCGATCTGGAAATCCAGCTCAACCAAAACAAGAGAACACCATTACACTATGACTATCCTGAAATGGAAAGGCTAGGTTGAAAACACTGTTACAATTGGTAAAATCCATGCTATAACAACAAAAGAACCACATGCAATACCATGCATGCCAAATCTAGCAAGGAAAATACACATGGGAGTTGATACCTACAATGAAGCCAGTTGTAACTACTTGATCATCCTCTTCCTTGCTTTCTCCTTCCTTATTCTTTCCTTATGTGCCTTTATTGATCCCATGAATAACCATAGAAAAAGCTTAACATTTACTAAGATCTTAACACTAAAAATGAGAAGCTTGAAAACTATTCCTCAGAAACCTTTTTGTTAACGAGGCCTCTAGTTTCTTCATTTTCCATTATTTTCCTTCATTTCTTCCTCACATGCAACCTATGACCTTTCACCTTTCTTTTTTCCTAATTTGCATTATTTTCATAAATAAATGTGCCACAAATGCCATTTTTCCTTTCCAAAGCCTTAGCCATTTCCTTTTCCAATTTCCTTAGCCATAAACAACCAAATGAACACCCCTTAGGATGTCTTGTCCAAAATTCAGCTTGGAATACATGTCCCATCAACCGTGGTCTTATATATTTTTACATGGAATTTTTACAAGGGTTGTTACAAAACCCTCCCCTTGGGGGACACTATCCTTGGTGTTCAATGACACCTACAACTAACAAGACTGCTGAAAACAAAACATACTACCCATGGATCTTTATAACATAGCTCATTGCAGTATTTATAATGAATGACTTACTCAAAAGAAAAACATCATGACAACATGACCAGATAAAGACCATACCACATACTGGAGCTTTATAACATAGCTCATTACGGTATTTACAATAATAACATATACACATATTCACATTTTCTAAACCAACAAATAAATGATATGATCCTTGCATCCACAATAAGGAAATCCAGAGGCTCACATCTCCACCCTCAAAGTGATATCAGGGTTCACCTCCTTCTAAGGAAGTTCAAAATCCACTACCACAATCAAAGATGCATCTAATGTCCAATGCTACAATCTTGTGTAACTTGTCTTCTTAGGGAACAGTTACCAGATCATTGTTCCAAGGTGCACCCCCAATGTGCATATGATTCCATCTTGCAATGCTAATGATGAAAACAAACATATCCCTGACCTTCCCTTATATGCTACACAATCCCTTGGGAAATCCAATCAATCCCTTCCATTGAGTCACTCACCTTCAGAGATTCGCTGGCATTCCCATCTCGGGTAGTCCATCCCTTGGCAAGGCTTCATCACATCGAAAGATACAAAAACCAAGGCATATACCTACCTCAAAACCATCACACTGGTCATAGCATGCTCACGGTAATAAATGGACACTGTTGGGTACCAGTGTCCCACAATGGCCCTCCTCTTGAATGCTTTACCAACCTATTGCTGCCGGTTTCAATTTCTTTCACTGTCGCTGCTAATTCTTGCAGTCGATTTCAATCACCCAACCGAGCATTTCATGCATTCCTGTACCAAGCACATAAATTCTATTAGATTTAAAATAAATTGAAATAAATTCACATCATACCTCATTGGTAGATTGTGAATATGGTACATTGCAATCTTATTCTCTTCCTAACACAATAAGTCAAACTAGGATATTTGACAAAATCAACATGTATAAAAATATCTCATCAGGTTAGCTCAAAACATAACCATCTGTTGACGGTGTTGGACCTGCTAACATTCAAGGGATCAGCCCGGTATGAAGTTCCAACTAGACCTCACACCGTTTGGTGTGGGAGTCCCATCCGGTATGATGGTCCGGTTGCCATTGTGTTAAGGATTTGCCTCAATTCTTGCTTGTCAGCACAAGAGAGTGGTTTGCTTTGCCTTCGAGAAGTGAAGATCACGTGCTTGGTGAATTATAGTGTACTTGTGTCAATGGTTCTTTCACTATAAGGGTAGAGGGTGAGAGTGAGTCCCATGTTGGTTGGGATGAAGTCCCAACTTGTCTAGGAACACACAACACAACACAACGTGCACAACTTCTGGAGGAGCAGTCCACACGGATGCAGTAGTCACAACACACAAGGTAAGATAACACATACAACACTCAATGGGTGAGTCCGAATGAGTGCAATGGTTGTTACGACAAGCTTTATGTGAAAGGTTTGTCTGATGTCTAGAGAGATAGCCACCACGGGCGAGACATCATTAACAACATATACAACACATTTCCATTAACATATTATGTATTACAACAAGTGAATTTGTTCAAGTGTTCAACACAGGTGTTGTAGCCACTACAACACCACCCAAATGTTGGGGCATATTCAAAATTTTGGGTACCCCACCACTCGCCCCAAGCTTTTAGGGTTTTTTTAGGCCCCCCCAACCGGTTTCTCTCCCCGCGAATTTGCCTATCCAACCCCTTTTTGTGCGCCCACTCACATTTTGTGCATTGCATCTGCACACTATGTTTTGTCTTAGAAATATTCCTTAGGACTACATTAGGATTTCCAAGGTTGATGGATTTACTAATGCGTCAAGAGTCTCATGATTTTGGAGCCCATCTAAGCAAACATACATACAATTTGGTTTTCCTTACGATCAACAGTTTTGAGGTTTGGGCGAAACCCTAAATAAGAAAAGGTGAACCCCCCTCAGTTTTTACCTAATTCACATCTCGTTGAGAGTGTGGTCCCATCGGCATTGTCGGCCATCATGGAAGAAATTTTTGCATGTCATAGGACCCTAGGGTCATGATTGATTACTCGTCTTGGCATGCACATTAGGATTTTTATCAAATCTTTCGTTCCATGGATATTCAAAACCCTAGATCATGTTAACCTATAGTCCAACCATCATAAATGTTTCAAGAGAATTGCTCTATCAGTGCACCACCCCTCGGGCATCATATGTTAGCAAAATCGATTGTAATTAATAAGTCCATGAAAATGTCGGAATGTTGAGTTGGCCTTGAAACTTAAGCATGTTTGCATCAATCAATATAAAATAACATCTTAGTTGTGATGCTCCTCAAATGAATTAGTATACTTATTCATTTATTTTTCACACAAAAGTGTCACTATTGCATAATAGCTTATTTTTTTCATCTCATCTTCTTTTTGAGGATGCCTTGAAGGTACCACGAACTATGCTACATTTGCATAAGTGGCCCCTTGGCACAACATCACTAAGAGGCTATGATGCCAGAATTCCTTAATTATGTGGCATGGTGGATGTTTGAAATTTATAAATGGATTATGTTTTGGAGTTTGATCCATCACAATGAACCTGAAAGTCGTATGGGAGGTCTCTTCACTCAGAGAACCATAAAAATCCAACAAATGATCCAAAGTGAGGCATGGGGACGTAAATAATATAGGAGATGGAAATCATATGACATAGAAGGTGTCGTTTGAGGTGCAAATCAAAGAAAATGTCTGAGCCCAACTTAGGTGTTTAGATGTCAAGCTGAAGTAGTTGCTTTGAGCACAACTAAAAGGTCAAAGTAGTTCATATGTGCAGTGGCTATATTGTTCGATGAAATGAGCTCTGAAAGAGGATCCTAAAAAATTAATAATCGACATTAACAGGGAAGGGCGACGAGGACCTCTTAGCAGTGTTTAGCTTAGGCCCACATAATACGATTTCATGGATCCCTTGCACAAATAGAGGCACTATTTATACACCATTCGAACCTGTGAATATGTGCAACCAACTCAGCGAAACGATATGGAAAACCCAAGTAGCGTGGTTTTATGGAGACTAAGGGAATGTGGTTGGGTTTCACATCCAACGATGCAACGCCTTCTATTCAACAATCAACGAGCCATGTATTCCATATGCACGATGGCCATATTTCATGAGAAGACCCCTAGATAATTGATATTAATGATGTAAATGCATTTAGGGTCTCTCGGCATGAAGTCACATTTGAACAGGACGGTCGATAGGATGCATGCCACACCACTGTACACAAAACGGTGATAATTAAATAATTCTCACAGCACCTGAGTGTTATAGCGATGCCCACGCAGAAGCCGAAAGATTGTTCTCGTCGAAGGATACTGAGCTATGGAGGAGATGAGATGAATTGATCGTTAATAGTGCTTCTTGATCCAGATGAAACATGGACAAAGTTTGGCACTATTTCTTAGAACTCAGATGACAAAATCAATCACATGAGTAGTTCCCTGTGCCCATACAACCATGCCAAATCATTTAGCAAAAGGAGATCACTGCATATGAGATCCATGAGGGAGAAAGAAGAAAGTTTCAACACTCTTTCAGCGTTCTTAAAGTTGCTGGTAGGATCCTGGATGCACGAGGGTGGAATCAAGCGCCCCATCTCAGTCTGTTTTTCTAGATCAGGTTCATTGGACCAAACTCAGAAGTGGAGTGTTTTCTCTCACTAGTCGCTAAGTCAAACTTCTCATCCTGAGGAAAGAAACCAAAAGTGCGACCTCACTCAAAATGCTACTGTGTGACTAATGGTCGCTAAGTCGAACTTGAAGACCTCAGGCGGGTGCCCAGGAGATGCAACCTGCATTGTGTTATGACCTGACAATCTCTAGAGGGGTCACACTTTCAACTAAGTCGCTAGGTTGCATTACAATCCCTCAGGAGAGCTTCCCGGAAGTGTGACTAGCCAGCAGCTGTGTCTATGTGACCTTCAGTATGTCGGTCTTCCACAGAGGTTGCGAAGTCACATTTTGTGCCTCAGAGAAAGCAGCTAGAGATGCGACTTACTAGTGGTGCGACTATGCGACTTTGGGAAAATCACAAATCATTCCTAGAAGTGCGACTCTACGCTATTATAAATAAAGTAAGTGAATGTCATTTTAATAATTGGACCCAACACGGCTTGTTAAGTTATGTCAAAGAACGTAGGCCCGATTATAAGCTGAAAATGAAATTAAATGTAAAGGTCAAGTGCTTAGAGTTGATGGTTGGTTGAGATAAGAGAAGCAAATGCCTCTAATATAAAATGTGTCTTCTCCTACCGGACGACATTCCACACTCAAGAATTAGAAAGGTTGGTCCATCTACAGGAACTTTAAGTGCCAATGTAGATTAGCCATGCTACCTACATATGAGGCATAATTCTCACCCAAGGGTGAAGCTCAAGGAATTTTGTGATTTGTATTTGAGAAAATATGCCTGAGAGCTTAAAGGAAGGGGGTCAATGCCTGATGAACATAGGTCCTGCCAAATTTTCTACTAGGCCCAAAACTAGATATATGCCTTGAAATGAGCATAATGGACCTTTTCTACTATACACTAGATGAGGGGACATGAAGCATTGAAATGAAATGGCTAACCATGCGCTCCTCACACCTTTGCCCAAAGATCCTATTGTATAAATTTTATTCATGAAAGCAAGAAAGAGGTTAAGGTTTATATTCCCTATGATTTTAACCCATGAAGGACAATATGAAGACCATGCAAATCCACCCGCTCTGACACTTCCATAGCATAGGATAGGACTATCCATGGGTCCAAAGTTGATTTTTTTTTTTCGTGATTATTGTTATTCATTTATCTCTTGTTACATTTATGGTGTGGTATTGCAATTATCATCATGTTTAATTATTGTTACTATCTTAGAGGGTACATGAGGGCGAGGACTCCAACCTATGAGGAGAGATTTAGGGTTACATATGGTAAGACCTGTGGCTAGGATGTCCAACTAGTAAATAAGTCAGCACAACATGGTTGATCGAGACATGATGGCAACCAAAATGGCATTCCGTGTAGCCAAGGAACCACACAATTTGTCTTGTACTTTGGCAATTGCCTTGGTGATAATCATTCTAGGGTCTACAGGAACCCTCTACACCTTCTTCTTATTTTTATCATAATGTAAATGTTCTCCTATGATGCCAGCAGTTAAGCTGAGAGAAATTAAGCTTGTAATAAGCAGTAGGCATGAGAGATTAGTGAGGAAGCTCAAGAGGCATGAAGGTAGCTGAAAGGGCACGAGGGAAGGCCAAAGGTTTACGGTAGGTGAAAGGTCACCTGACCTCTATAAATGTGCCCTCACCCCTCACTTAAGCAGGACCTTAGCACTTGCATTGAGGCCAATAGAGATCACTGATTGATGCTTGAGAGCTAAGGCCACTAAGCTCTTGGTAGCTAGGAAAGTGGGATTGCAGTAGGGCTAGGGTTTTGACACTAGGGAATGGTATGAACAATCCATGTTCCACTAATGGGTATTAGCCAGTTGCATGATATGTATTTGAAGTTGCAACAATATTAATAAGATGTTTCCTTTTTCATTTTGTGCTAATTCCCATGCTTACTCATGGTGGTAACTTGTATTAGCTGTCTGGTACCTCGCCATATTTGTATGAGTGCTTTCATATACGCGAGTTGTTATGTATTGATACATAGTGGTTGCATGTATGTTTTGCTTTAGAATCCATGTTTACTTGTTCCTTGCCATGTCAATGACCTATTGTGAACTACTTCGCAATTGACCTTCGACATGTTCCTTTTTATTATGTCCAATGGTGTTTTATCTCACTGATTGTCCTCATCATTTATCTCTTCTTATCATTGTTGTGACTTGTTTAAACCTCTTTCTGCAATTTTTCAATCTTGGTCTGATTTTGTTTCACTGCCTGAGCACTTCATTCTCGCCCCACTTTCGCACCTTCTCAGTTGATAACCAAGAGCAGAAAACAATCATGGTGGCATTTGGGTCCACATACCAGATGGGGCTCCTACTCCAATTGGTGTGAAGTCTAATTGGGAATTTACACCGAGGATACCCCTTAGACTTTGGCGGTACATTTTGGCCTGTTAACAATAGGTTAAAGCAACATGAATTACAATTGTTCAATATTAGTCTTACAATAGTTACAATACACATGTGGAAACGTGCTGGCATGTTAGCAGGCTTCTGAATTAAGCGAAAGTTCCAAGACACATCGTTACACCATACATCACTAACCCCGAGTGTGGGGCATTGGAGCCACTACTTACTCCTCAAAGAAAATATTATAGACTCTCTTGGCTATGTGGGATGAGCTGAGGTGAAAAGTCATTTCATGTACAAATGAGGGGATATTTATAGCCAAGGGTAAAACTAACCCTTGTGGTTGTTCGACTACCCTCATGACTGTTTGACTTCCATGACTTTTCAACTTTGCATGAATCTTTGTACAACAAGTGGGTCTCTTGGACTTCCACATTACATTACATTGATTGAAAACATAGCGCATAGTAAAGATGTGGGTGACATGACTCGACATGACAGTCCTGGTACATTCGTGTTGCTGGTGGAGTGCATATTGAGCTACAATGCTGCTAGGTGATGGATGTCTTCATGGTGTAGCATAGCTTCACCTCCACATGGAAAAGTGTGCAGAGTCTTCGATGGTCTTTGGTTCACTTGATGATGCTTTTGCACATTGTTCCTTACTTTCATGTTGGAAGGCTTGAAAGACTCATCTGTTCACAAAAGCTGCATGTTCGTCTGTTCATCCGTATGTGAGCACATCTTTCATGTTTGCTCATCCATCCGTCTGCGAACACATCTTTGCATGATCATCCATTCATGAGCACATCTCTTCACATGCATCATTTGTTAATCCATTGATGAACCTGTTCTTTTGCATGTGCTCCCTTCGTTCATCCCTTTCGTTGTCACGCCATGTTTGTTAGTGTACATGTGCCTGCAGTCACTCGTGACAAGACGACACCAAATCTAAAAACCTCCTAGTCTACCATGACACATGATCATTTCGGCTGTAGGTGACTGGGAGAGGCAGGAAGGTTGTGAAGCAGGATGATGGCTTTGGTCACTACAAATGAAAACTACACAAGAGTCATTGAGTAATGAAGATGGACAATCCAAGTCGACAGTGACTGTCCCCAAGGTCTGGCTGAGCTGAAATGAAAAATTGTGCAAATTTTGGGAGGGACAGTCCGGGCTATAGGAAGGAAAAGTAGGTAGAATCTGCATATTTTCTGGAATGAGAGGGCAACAGGGTCTGTAAGGAAAAATTTGTGCAATTTTCTGGAGGAATAGATCAGGCTACAAGGAGGATCAGTAAGCCGAAATTGCATAGTTTTTGGGAGGAACTAGCCAGGAGCCTGGCAGTCAAAACTGTGCAATTCCCAAAGGGAACTGGCAATTGACTACTGGGTCACTACCAATAGAAACTGCACAATTCCCAAGGGGAACAGGTAGTTAACTGCTAGGAGCTTGGTAGCAGAAACTGCGCAATTCTTGGAGGGAATTGGAAGTCTACTGCTAGGAGCTGCTGGCGAGGAAAGCTACACTAAGGTTGATAGGCTGACCTACTAATCATCTTTGCGCAAATTCTGAGCTGGGCATACTATTGTCTAGCAGAAGGCCTCCTCATGAAAACTACGTAGTTTCCTGGATGAACAGTCGGTCGACTGTCAGGAGGACTAACTAGGAAAACTGCACAATTTTCTGAGGGAGATAGGGATAGGCACTTGGTGTCTATTTGGCTTGTCTGCGCAATTTCCTTATTTAGTAGAGTGGGCAAGGTCAGTAGCCTCTGCACAATTTTTGAGGGGGAGTCAGTCCTGGGGTGGCTGTCGGGTTCGACTGTTTAGGTGGTCAGCATGAAAGTTGATTGGATTGCTTGCGATCAGTGCAGCTTGGAAATACTTGCTTGGTTCTTATGCGCTATTTTGGTTGACTGTCGATCGAGTTAATGGTGAGGTGATGGTCCAACTATCAGAGGGGATTTCGGTCATTAGAACTTCAGTAAAATGACTAAGTGTGTGAACGATCGAAAGATGTATAGGTGATCATGCAAACACACACTCACATGACTCGACGATGAAACGAATCAAAACATTCAAACACACATGTTCAACATGACTGACCAACGGTGCAAGTGACAAGTGTGACACTCGTGATTGATCGTTGATCAATTGTAACAACGCTTGTGCGATAGTGAATGTGACTCTGTGTGTGAGTGTGACAGATGCTTCCATAGTGAACACAACAAGTACACATGAAGCAAAGACTTTGAGCATAACCAAAACATGGTCGTAAGCATGGCTTAGATACAAACATGCAAAAAATTGGGTGAAATGAACAAGAAATGTGGATGAAAAGACTCCCACGGGCTCACAGAGTGAACCTGAGGGTGTGCAGTCATCAGGTGAACTCCCAAAGGAGGCTCTGAAATTAGCTGTAGGCCAAAATTTTAGATGGGTGTTGTAGCCGCTACAACACTTGGCGACACACTGGTAGAACTCCAGCTTCTCTGTTTTGGTTCATTGCTAGCACAAGGCCTTGGTCTTTTGGGGAGTATTGAATCACTGCGTGGGTTACTTCAGCTTCCCCACTTACCCCATGGACATACATGGTTCACCCTTTGTCAAATCAGTCAAACACAATCAACATTTCAACTTAGATCTCAGTGTTTCAAATCTGGGAATGATAGTTTAGCTCGCGAGTTGAAGATTTTCAGAGTATAAGTTTTCATCTCTGGTGTTGCTCCACTGCCAGTAGGCCTAGACAGTACCCCCGCAGAGTCACATAGGAACACACACATTTCTCCACTACCAATAAGCCTGGACAGTACTTCGGTGGAGTTACATGATTCACCTCTCTGCGTAGGAAGCTTTTCTCTTCTTTCACCTTTGTATTTTTTGTAGAAATTCCCAACTGTAGATCACCTGGTAATGCAATGTACTAAAGCAAAACACTTGATCTACTTCTACAAACAATTTAGCGGAAGCTTAATCGAATATGAGAAACATCAATAAGAACACACATAACTGATATGGAGATTTCAATCACACATAACACAGAAGATATAACCCGGGGAAAGCCTAAGCCTAAAACCCCAACTCTGTATTACCATACAAGTGGAAATATAGCCAGTATTACAAAAAGAATTAGCTCAAAAGCTATCTTGCTCTCTCTGCAATACCTCTGCCACTCTTAGACAGTCAAAGGCTTCTATCTAACCTCTGGTCTACCCTCCAAGCCTCCTATTTCTTTACGCAATTCTGATTGCGGTCCAGTGCAACCACTTGTGTGAATTGGCCTCTTCACACACTCACTAACCTCTGATCCAACTATGCAGTCCTAAAGGAGATAAATCTTCATCATGGATGAGCTTACTTTATAAGAAAAATATTCATCCAACTAATAGTACATTGTCCCTTCTCTGATCTCAATTGGGTCTCTGTCTGAACTGGCATGCATGAGTTATTCATGAGAGAGTCTTCAGTTATCTGAAGTGCAATAGTTATATGCAAACATGCATTAACTAACTGAACTTAGATTAATTTAAACAACCTGTTTAAATCAATCTAACTGGACTTGACTCTGTTAACTGAGCCAACTAATTACTACTCAAATTAGAACTCATCCTTATCTTTTTAATTGAAGGATAAATTCCTCAATTAATAGAGAAATTGTTGCATGTCCTCACATAGACTTCATGTTTGATTTTTCACAACTAATTAACTCATGGAGAATTAAT
>APFE030336636.1:45929-75864 GCA_000404065.3 Pinus taeda
GGACTGACTAAAATAGGAATCCATCCTGAACTGCTAAAAATAGAATGCTATTTTTAGCACTTCCATTTTTCATTCCCTGTTTCCCAATCCAGCACTGGTACTCAAATTGATATTTTTAGCACTTCTATTTTTAGCATTTCTTGTTGCCATTTTCAACACTCCCTCTCAACAAGAAAGGCTTCCTCTCGAACCTAATCCTGTACCTTCGGAATGTTCTGCATGCAACACTTCTACCAAGTGTGGTTGCTCCAGCAACTCTCAGAACAGAAAAAACTCCCAACTGGCCTCTCTATTGGGCTAGAAACATACTCTGATGCTGATGCTCTACCTGCTGCTGACAAGTGCTCCCTCTTTGATCCTCTATGCTACTGAAACATCTCCATGCATCTCACACCTGTTGCACACCTCTTTGTGCCGTCCTGCACTGGTGCAACACACTTGTGCCTCTCGCATTGCTGCAGCTCGCTATCTCTACGTTGTCTTGGGATTCCTACACTGTAGCTCTCTCTGTCGCTCCATCCGCATCTGTCTCTACCAAGTCAGTTAGTGCTGCTACTCCTCATTGGGGCTCCTATAGCAAAGTCAAATCAAAGAGGTTGGGTACCTCAACGATCCTACCCCTCCTCCTTGGGACGATCACTCCACATTGCCCCACCTCCTACCTGGAGGTATGGTTGCATGTGATACATCTGCTCACCTGGCTCGAAGTTTCCCCATACTAGAGGTCTCTACATGAGTAGATGTCTCTACTCGATCTCCTCTCAACTTCTCTAGTTGTGGCTGCTCCACAACCTCCTGAAGCTGCTTCACCAATCATGGCTCCTCCACAATCGTCTGAGACTTCTTCTAGCGCTGCATGTTGAGAGGTAATTTACTCTCCCTCTCAACCACCAAGTATCTAACCTTTTCCTTTCTCCTCAAGGCTTTGCATGCATCTTGTACCTCAAGTGCATACAGGTTTTTGGCTAGCACACCAATTTGTTTCCACTTTCCTGTCGTCACGAAATTTTCTGGAGAATGAGTTGATTTAAATCAGCGATATCTCCCCCATCCAAATTCCAATTCAGCCTTTTTTTTTTTGAATTTGGGTCTTTTTCTGCAAGGAATCCAAATATGTATTTGTTTCTAAAAATTTTATATAGAAATTTTCAGATCTACTCTGCAAACTCTTGGCCCAAAATTCAAAACTTTGAAATCTCATCTCAGTATATTGTTCTCTCCTTTGATCACCTTTGCTCCGATACAATGTAGAATTTTTCTACAAATCAGGTAGCTCTGATACCATGTAGAAATTCCCACCAATAGATCACCTGGTAATGCACTGTACTAAAACAAATCACTTGATCTACTTCTACAAACAATCTAGCGGAAGCTTAATCGAATATGAGCAACATCAATAAGAACACATATAACTAATATGGAGAAATCAATCACACATAACACAAAAGATATAACCCGGGGAAAGCCTCAGCCTAAAACCCAACTCTGTATTACGATACAAGTGGAAATATAGCCAGTATTACAAAAAGAATCAACTCAAAAGCTATCATGCTCTCTCTGCAATACCTCTGCTACTCATAGAAAGTCAAAGGCCTTTATCTAACCTTTGGTCTGCCCTCCAAGCCTCCTATTTCTTTGCGCAATTCTGATTGGGGTCCAGTGCAACCACTTGTGTGAATTTGCCTTTTCACACACTCACTAACCTCTGATCCAACTACGCAGTCCTGAAGGAGATAAATCCTCATCATGGATGAGCTTCCTTTATAGGAAAAATATTCATCCAACTGATAGTACATTGTCCCTTCTCTGATCTCAACTGGGTCTCTGTCTGAACTGACATGCATGAGTTATTCATTAGAGAATCTTCAGTTATCTGAAGTGCAACAGTTATATGCAAGCATGCATTAACTAACTGAACTCAAATTAATTTAAACAACCTGTTTAAATAAATCTAAATGGACTTGAATCTATTAACTAAGCCAACTAATTACTACTCAAATTAGAACTCATTCTTATCTTTTTAACTGATGGATAAATTCCTCAATAAATAGATAAACTGTTGCATGTCATCACATAGATTTCATGTTTTATTTTTCACAACTAATTAACTCATGGAGAATTAACTAATTTATTTTCAAACAGCTGTTAAGTTCAAATTTGAATTTTACTTCCTATTTTTAGTCCATGGACTGACTAAAATAGGAATCCATCCTAAACTGCTAAAAATAAAATGCTATTTTTAGCACTTCCATTTTTCATTCCCTGTTGCCCAATCTAGCACTGGTACTCAAACTGCTATTTTTAGCACTTCTATTTTTAGCATTTCTTGTTGCCATTTTCAACATTTTCAAGAGGACTGTGCATAGGCACTTATTTGTTTTTGGGGCGGAAGATGGATCTTGAATTATTTATAGCAGAAGAGGTTGTTCCTTCAAAGAAGCATGTAAGACCTCTGATATAGGTTTGCTCATTTAGATTTCCCCTTCTCCTTTTCTACTAGTTGGATGAGCTTGAACACACAAAGCAAAAGGCTGAGTACAGGCATGGCACTTCCTAGTGTGGACACAGGTTCATGGTTGGAACAAAAATTTCCTCGCAACTGGTTTGTATTTTCCATCAAGACTTCATCGGCCGAAGGTTACAACCAAGCACAAAGAAGATGAACACAAGACTGGCCAAGTGCCGTAGTGTCACAAGTTTCTTCAAATTTCAGACACATACTCTATTCAAAAGCTAGAACGTAGTAGTTGGACAACTTATTTCTGGAAACAAAATAGTAATAGATCAAACAACAAAATGAACGTGAACAAAAATAGTAAGTAGTATCAAACAAAGTAAAAACAAAGATAATAAGCAAAGAAAACAAGATGAAAACAACAAGCAGCAAGCAGACTATGTACATGGCACAGGCGCGACCTGACCTATTGAAGGTAATGCTTGAGATGTTGGCTGTTGATAGGAAGGTTGTCAATCCTCCCTTCAAGTGATTTCAAGCGATACATGTGTGGTCCAAGCTTCTCGTGGATCAGTGTAAGTCCACCGGGCTCTGCTACCGGAACCTAGTGGCATTCCAAAAGACCTTTAAGTGAAGAAAACACCACTGTTTTAGGTGTGTGCAACATGGGCTTGGATGATGGCATGGGGTAGTTGCTTTTATTCCAGGAATGGTTCAAGTTTTTGAAATCAATGCATAAGAGGATTCTCCCGGATTTCTTTTGTGTGGAATTTAAATTAGAAAACCAAGTATGATGACGAAATTTGCAAGTAATCCAAACATCCAAAATGTTAGTCAATTTTTCCTATATAAGGAGTTCAAAAAACATATGTGTTTTACCTGGTATTTGGTGCAATGGATCGTCTCCTCCTTTACCTCGAATCCCATGTTGAATTTCTTGTGTGTAGTGTGTACTCATATCATCCTCTGCCCATGTAGACCCATCCCAGTACAGTTTACTCAAGTGGTCAAAGATTTGTCGCTACTATGGTGTGTGGCTTGTACTGAGATTGGCTATCTTCATATCATGATAGGTTACCAGGTTTCTTTGTTCGTTCATAGTGGTGGTCCTGAGGGTCCCGATGTTTCTCAGCTCTTGACAGAAATTATGGAAACCATAGAGCTTGTTGAGGGAAACCCGACCCTTGGGAATGAGGTTCCTTTCTTGTCCTCAACTGCAGTTTTCAGGGGCTTCTTGTGCTTACCTTCATCAATTTTTATTTCCTTGAAAGAATCAACACTGTCCGTGGGGTACAATATCACTTTGAGTGTGTCCGCATTGAGGCTGATGGTCCTTTGTAAGATCAACACGAGTGCTTCATACTCAACAACATTGTTTGTGCACTCGAACTTCAAGTAGCTTGAACTCATGCATTGTCTATTGTTTTGGACAACTGAGATACACCCGTCCCTTGAGCCATCATGTGTCTTTGATTCATCAAAATCCATGGCCCACAAATTATTTGTACATGGACTATTGGGCATGCTAGTACTAGTGCTACTACTGCTACTATTGGTACAATGAATTGTACAAGTTTCATTAGCATTAGTTGGGCAATGAAGGAGTCCCAACTGCGTGTCTGATGAGGTTGGAGATGGCCATGCAAGATAACAATTCAATGTTGTTTCAAGAAAGCAGTTGCCAAACATGAGTTCTGCAAAGGCCAATGGTTCATTCTCACTGTTAAGGGGAGTGACATTGCGTTTCATATACCTCTCGGATAACACCCAGATTTGGTTTCATTTTCCTTTGTACGGAAGCCACATGTGAGACCAACAAGCAGGAGCGGGCAAGATGATGGTGCGAACGACGAAGTAAGATAAGACCAAGTGCGTCGAAGATTATCCATGTGGAATCCTTTGACAAAGTATGTGAAGTATTGAACACAGTGCACCATGTGAGACACACTGACTGGGACCTGCGCATACCAGCAGTTCTATGGGCTTATAGGACCATGTACAAAACCATGACCACGTGCGCACTTCCAACCTTGAAGTATGAAGTAGATGCTGTAATCCGTATGGAACATGCAAATCCTAGTCCGCTCATAGCAGCACCCATAGATACGATGGTTTGCGAAGCCCGTAAAGAAGGAATCACACACCCACAAGAAATAGAACACATGGGACTTGAGGAAGAAATCCAACAGGGAAACCTTAGACTCCGCAAACTTGAAAAAGAAAGGGTACGGTTAAGGAAGAAAAGCGCTTTGATGGACGTGGAGGTCAAGAATTTGGAGGACGAGATAAAGGAAGATTTTCTCGCCAAAAAAACTAGGATGATAAGGCAAGTTGCATACGATCATACTGACAAGTTTGAGAACTATCATTGGGAATTGGTTAGTCTAATGCCTTGGCTTGGACCGCATATTGCTAAGCATAGTGACTAGGGTAGCATGTTGCAAATGGGAAAGTGCGCAATGCCGACCACAACCATAGAAGGTGGGGATTCTCCAAGAACCATGATGGAGGACAAGATAGAGCTCTACACGGGTGGTTCGATCACTTGACCAGCCAAGGGAAGGACAGTTTTAGTGCTTCAGGCAGTTGGAAGGGAGTGTGGGACTATAAACTATTCTGCCCGGGAGCTACGCGATATGGGAGATGCGCACAGAAGCAAAGAGTCACATTGTCCACGATCGTGCATGGGGGTTTGCACTGCCGCATGGGATGGCTAGAAAGTGACCTCTGAAGTCACTATTCACGATGGGATGCTCGACTTGAAGCCAAATGGAGTGGTTGGAAGGCATTTAAGATGTGATTTATGAGTAAGATTTGGGAAAATCTACCGCCAAGGGAGCATTAATGAACCAGAATTGGGGGGGACGGTCAAATTTGAATTCAAAAAGCGCTATAAAATACAAAGGGCTGCCCAACAAACAACACTTGGTCATTTGTGAATTGAGCGATTGAGCAAAGCCTTGAGTATTGAGAGTCGTGCATTGATTGAGCCCATGAATTCGCGAGTGATAGATTGCAGCACAGCTACAATGACAACAACTAAGGATGGTCTGGGAATAGAAGAGGTGACCACCAGTGTGGCCACACAGGCCCTAACTGTGGAGGATGTTCCAAAAGGTGTCGAGATTGTGGCAGAGATCCCGAAATCACCGCATACACCAAGACCCAAGAAGGATAAGAAAGCAATGGCTCTCGTACGCATGTCCTCGCAGAACTCGCTGCATAGGAAATTGTCAATGGAAGAGAAGGCGAAAGTTGTCACGATAGAAACAGATGAGGAAGAAGAATATTTGTAGGCCCTTATCATCGCAGAGGAAGAAGACGAAGGCATGGAGGTGGATACTCAGTCCAGGCACTCTGTGACAAAACTACCCACCCGTGTCCCTCCGCAGAAAGGGAAGACCAAAGTTCCCAAGGACCTGGATGAGACCAAGAGTTCGCTCCAGACCTCGCTCCTCCCAGATGGCATTATGTTTGAAGGCATGCACTTGGGCCACATGTCGACCATGAAATTTGAAGATTGGGACCTTGCTGACCGTGAGAAGTTCCCCCACCTAGAGACTAGAAACCTCATGAAGCAACACACCGCGGGGGTGGTAACAACATTAGAGCCATTGAAATGGTTGCGCAGTGTGGAAAAGGTTGGGTTGCTGAACCTACTTTGGGTTCCACATTTCCACCGCCCCCAAATAACCATTTTCTTCATTAGGAAACTACTCCACCTGGTGCATGATGGCTATTTATGGCTGAAGGAGATCACGACAGGCCAGATTCATCGCGTTTCCTAGCTTTTGTACAAAGGAAAAGACCCCACGACCATATCAGAAGGAAAGGGGAGTGATTTGACCCTCGCGGAGGCCATGAAGATGAAGTACAAGCTGGAAAAGAAGAAGAGGGGTTATGCCATCTCCAACATCAAGGACAAAGCAATATGCGTGGCAACCCAAATTCTGGCAGGGAAAGTTATGCGAAAGTGCCACGTAGATGAAGTACCTGCGCTGATGGTCGCACTAGCCGAGTAGTGCACGGAGGGGGTCCAGTTTAACTGGTCTGAATTCCTCTGCACAAAATTCTTAGAGATTTTTCGCAAAGCCCAAGAGCAGGGTAAAACCTTTCACTATGCATGGCTATTTTTGTCCATTGTGCTCGTAGCAGGGGAATTTCCAGAGGATAGTCAATTCCCCACAATTGACAGAGATTTATTGGAGGCTGCGAAGTACGCTTCACTATGGGCCATGAAGGATGTGACAAGGATACACGACACCAAGATCTTCTAGGTGCTCATGGAGATGACCATCCAAATGTGGACCAACCGTAAGTTGTGGTTGTTGCCCATCATTTACAACAGTTTGCAGAGTTTCACAAAATTCAAGGCAGACATGTAAAACATCTTTATTAGGGCATGAAAGGATCCGACGAGGCAGTGGATGAAGATAACTTTTGTAGCCAGTGACGATGCCATTTTTATTGTCTTGGAGGCATGGCGTCCAGAATGGTGTGCCCCCGACATTACAGAACTCGAGAGATCGAAAGCACAAAAGAAGAAAGACAATGCCAAGTTGCGCATTGCACAATTGGCCAAGAAAAGGCTAAAGGAAACAACAACAGCTAAGGTGCGGGAAGTGCAGGAAGCAACACAGAAAGCCGTTAAGTAGAAAAAGGCCACAGAAGCAGCAGCAACATCACAAGAAGCAATGGCAAATGTGGGCAAGGGCCAAGCAATGCCCTCACAGGGGCAGGAGGTAGAGGAGGCAGAAACCGAAGAAGGAGGCATGGACCCATGGACCGCATCTAACTAGCTAAAGCGAAAACACCCAGTAGAGTGGGCAAGGCCGTGGAAGAAGGTCAAGGCCTAGAAGTTGTCCATTGACCCAATCACACTAACTAAGGGTGATCTGCATGACATCGGCGAGACAGTGCATGATGTCACCAATGAGGCTCTTCAAGATTTCATGCAGGAGCACCAGACTATGTTGGGGGCCCTCAGAGTGCGGTTGCAGGACTTACAGGTGCGCCCCCCTTAGGTCAGTACCCTTTCAACCAACCTCGCAGTCAGTTCCATGGTAGCAGAGCAGATGTTGCACGCGCAGATGACGAACATAGTCCTGTTGTCGGAAGGGGCTCTAGTGGCATCAAAAGAGGACAACAAGATGTCATTTAGCAGGATGAAAGGTCTCGGGGTTAATCTCATTGCCCTTCTGCACGAGACATTATATCTATTATAGGATGGGATAATGGTAGAGAAGTGCGCTAGGGAGAGCTGCACGCTCCAAGTTCTCAGTGAGGAGAAGATAAACATGGAACAACTCAGCTTGTACTATGACGAATTGCTGTCGCAAAATCAACAGCTGGTGTAGGTGATAGGTGACACTTTCCGCAACGTCTTGGAGCTGGCCATCCTAGCAGATCTACCAGCAGAGGTGCAGATCCACAAGTTAGCAGCAGCAGTCTGCGAGGCTAGGGAAGAAACAACAAAGTTTTAGCAGGAGCTGAATCTTCAGATCATCGAGCTACGATTACAGGCATAGCCATCCACTCCCCTAGAAGTCAGAGAACAACGCGCTAGTGCTATCACAGTGGGATTGGAGGAAATCGGAGGTGCAGTGCGAGACTACACCAACATGTTGGAAGAATCACTTGAGGTCCTCACAACTCTGCAGGAGGACCCAACATCCAATGCTTAGAGACAAAGGTGTGAGAATTCAAACAACAATATGAAATTGTTCGAGGAACTGCGCAGACTGTGGTCCTCACCCAGTGACTTGTGAGGATGTAGCAAGCTAAAGCACTGAAGGTGCAGGTGGATGCTACGTGACACAAGGAGGCAATGCTCAAAGCGTGCGTCCAACCTTGGATGGACGAGGCCTTCACCATCACAGCAGACATCGAAGGAAAGATTGTAAACATATAGGGGATGCACACATTGATGCAAAGAAGAACCCCAAACATAGAGGTCTCAGAACAATGTATGCAGCATATCCAACAAGCAGCCACTCAGTATGCTACTGACCTTCGCACAGTTTAAGAACAGTTGGAGAGACTCCGCACCAAGATCGTTGCGCCAATAGAGTGACTCAAGGGTGAGTCATGATGTTTGTGTTTGGGGCCTATTGGGTATGGAATCTCCCCAAGGCATGTTTTGGGGCTCAAAGCCCAAGTTTTGACCAAATTGTGTTGTAAAGCTTCGCACATTGCAGGCACGGAAGTATGTTAGAGTCACAGGCTTGTCCGCCCTAGTTTTGTAATGCAATGTCGACCTACCCATGGTTCGAGGACCATGGGATTTTATAAACAGAGCAAGGATCTAAGTGTAAAAGCGAAGAAATAGTAGAGAAGCAAGAGTTTAAGGGATTAAGTGTAAAGTGTGTCTTTGGGTCATAGAGTAGGAGAATGCTCTGCAACTGAGTGCACAGAGGCCTAGTAGTCCACAGCTGAGTGTGCAGACCCCTGTAGTTGAGTGCGTAGGGTGGAGTGAGTCTGTAACCAAGAAAGAAATTAATAAAGAGAAGTTTTATCATAATTCTATGTATCTGTTCTTGGGTTAATGCATGTTTGATATGATTTCCACATATACTGTTTATTTACTGTGCACACCTGTATGAATGGTTTATATTGTTAAAAGCCCTCAAGTAGGCAAAGCTAGTTAACTAACATTGGAATATCAGTAAAGTCTTGGGTAATAGCACAGAAGTGCAATGTTCGGCCCTTAAGTAGGGCTGCGCGAAGGCAGTATCTCAGGTTGCGAGGTACGGAAAGTGCACTAAGCGACCTCCACACAGGGTCGAACCGCGGACCACTTGAACTCATCAAACATATCTAGGGTGCAGAAACCTGGTTCTAGCACCCTCCCATACTACTTCGGGTGAGACCTCAGTCCACTCTCTGAGGAATGTTACTGAAAGGGCTAGTAGTATCGGGATTTGTTTTCCTAAATTAACTCTGAACCTAGGTCAGGCCCCAACAAGCCAATAGCTCAGCACAAGTGCTTCATACTCAACAACATTGTTTGTGCACTCGAAATTCAAGCAACTTGAACTCATGCAATGTCTATTGTTTTGGATGACTGACATACACCCGGGCCTTGAGCCATCACGTGTCTTTGACTCGTCAAAATCCATGGCCCACAAGTTATCTGTACATGGACTATTTGGCATGCTAGTACTAGTGCTACTACTGTTGGATCTACTACAACTACTATTGGTACAATGAACTGTACAAGTTTCATTGCCATCAGTTGGGCAAGGAAGGAGTCCCAATTGCATGTTTGATGAGGTTGGAGTTGGCCGTGCATGATAACACTCCAATGTTGTTTCCAGAAGGCAGTTGCCAAACATGAGTTTTGCGAAGGCCAATGGTTCATTCTTGCTGTTAAGGGGAGTGACATTGTGTTTCATATACCTCTCGGATAACACCTGAATTTGGTTTCATTTTCCCTTGTACGGAAACCACATGTGAGACCAGTCTATATAATAATATACATCTAGCTTGTTGGACCAGTCTCTGCTGAGTAATAGACCATATGCTTTTGGTATGTCCAAAACAACTATGTTGATGCATTGGTGGACTCGATAGTCATGAGATAGTTAGATGACCATGTCTCACAGTTCACCAATGGCTAGTACTCATGTTTGATCAAATTGGATGATTTGAGTAGATGTCTCGCTCCATTGCGCATTGATCTTCCTAGCCATGGAGAGTGGCATGACGTTGGTTGTCACACCAGAATCAACCAAGTAGTTGTGAACATTATAGTTAAAAACTTCAAATGAAAGTAAGAATGAGGGAAACCTAAGTTTTCTTCTTCTATGTAGAGTGTATTGAGCATAGTGGAAAGTGATCTGAGGGGTGTGCTTTCTCCCTACTAGTAGAGGCTGCATTGTCCATTGTTGTCTATCCGAATGCATGCAATAGGATATCTCGCTGACTCTGGATCTTGGCTAAATCAAATAAACTGATGTTCACTCAAGTTTTCTTCATGTCATCAACAATGTTGTAGTCCAGAGGTGGTAGACTCACCAAGTTGTTTGAGGTGGAAAGGATGTTTGTGTTGTCCGGCGGAGTGTTTTGCAACATGTTGCTCATGGATATACTTTTATTTGCCACTATCTTCCCATACTTTCTTTGTGTTTTCTGCTTTGGGGTGGTCGATGGATCAAACTTCTTCATCAGTAGTCTCACCTTCTCTTGCATTTCCCCAAGTGTAGGGGGAGCTGTTATATAGGAAAATGACCTCCTCATCAACTCAGAGGAGATGAACAAGATGATTGTAGGACTAACCAAGTTCACAGGCCCATTTTCCAAGCTAACGCAATCTAGGAACTAGCAACCTACTTTATAAAGGTTCCTATCAAGGCTAAGGGTGTGTTATTTCCAAGGGTAACTCTGTTTGTTACCTCAGGAAGGGCGATAGTCAACGTAATTGAACTTCTATAGGTCAAAGAATGAGTTGACTAAGAAATATCCCAAGATTCTCTCGTATCTTAGCTCACAAAAGCAGGGAAACATTAGAACTCAACCTGTTTGGAGGAATTACTAATTCCTAATGGAGTGTACAAATGGGAAAGATCACAAAGGCATGGAAACATCACTTCTTTTTCCTAATGGAACTCATGAGGGCTTTGGCAAGGCTTATCCTCTCGTGCTATATATGAGAGGCTAGGGCCATTGTGGAAAAGGTCGAAACATTTGAAAGGATTTCCTATTTGATTTTTGAGCATAGTCTCTGACTATGGCATATCAAGAGGTTAAGAAGGGGGAGAGAGAGAGGAGCTGGAGGAGTAAGGGAAGGTGGATATAGAACTACAATTGTGTTGTGCACTCCATGATGTGGTAGTGTAATCTGTTTACATATTTATGAAATGTCATTATTATGAGTGGCTTAGATACATGTAATTAGATATCTTTATAAGTTAATGCATTGCTTTTCAAAGTTATATGATGTGATATTACGTTTGTCTTATCTATGTGCATATTTTTATCTGGAGCTAGCTAAGGGGTCTTCTGCCTTACTACTTTGCACTGTCCAACAACACCACACCAAGACTTGAGGTAATAATTCCTTCTTCCTGCTTTGATTATCATTTGTTTAACATAGATATGCATGCATCTTTGTGACAAGTGCAGCTAATCTGACAGTCTACCAAGGACCCTAGGAAGATCCTTGAGGGTTTCTACATCACCAAACACCCATGCATTAATCCCTATAGCAGAATTGTTGACTCCGTTGGGGACTACACTTAGTTCCCGGTTTTCTCCTAAGGCTCCTAGATCAATTTTTCTTCCAGACCTTCCTGTACTTCTCGATCCCCTTTGTAACCACTCAGGACTATACAACACCCTTCTCTTAGTGCTTAGCCCTAGATTTGATCCCCAAAACCTTTTTTTTAACCTTTTTCCTCACTAATGTTGTCTGCTAGTGTAAAAAGTACTTTATAAAGCACTGTGCCATCACACACAGTGCATTAGTACAGCAAGTAACTATCTGTACCCTCTATTATAGAGCATTAGCCAGCCACTTCTTGATAAATAGACTGCTCTATGACCTCATGGGTTGAGAATTTTGCTTGAAGATTGATTAGGGATCTATAGCTATGCTTGTTTGTTTGATTTGTCTCTTGAACAATTTTTTCTTAAGAAAATAGCTTTACTTCCTAAAGTTTTTTTTTTTCATAAAAGAAAAAATACAAAATTTTTACTGTTTTCTGCTTAGTTGGTTAGATCTGCATTATTTGGTTTCAAAATTTATTAGTGAGCATTGTTAGTTCTATCGATTGTGATAGCGTTTTATTGAACTGGATGCATCGTATATATATTATATATATATATATATATATATAATATATATATATATATATATTATATATATATATATTATCTATATATATATATTATATATATATATATATTATATATATATCTTATATATATATTGATGTATAAATGACTCTCCCTTTGTGGAAGCAACTTCTTCATCGAAAGTGAAACTTACAAGCATTGTTTTTGCATGATTTGAGTCAGAGTCCCATATATCTTCATACATCAACATCCCTATTGAAGTACATTTAAAATTTACCTAATAAAATCAATCAACAACTCTTTTTAGAGTAAACACACATTAGTTTAGGCTAGGATCTTGGGTTAGGAAGTTGTGAGTTAACTGCCCAAGATCATACACTGAAACCAGTGCCATTAACGAGGGAAATCTTCATGCACTCATACTATTTGGGACCACTCCAATAAAAGCAGAGCTAAATACGAGACAACATCAGACTATAAATGAAGGTAGCCTGCCTTTTCTTACATCTCCTTTGGGTATTTTGTGTATTGGGGATCCCTTCGGGGATATCGAAGCTAAGTCGAAGACTCAAGTATCCTGCCCACACAGTGTATTGTCTGCGACTATGCCTCCCCCGGTAGTGTTTGTGATTTAGGTAAATGTTGTAGCATTCATTGTCCTTTTAAATTTATTTTTAGTTTTATTGCAAAAATGAAAAAAGATAAAAAATCAAATATTATGTTATAGCGGATATCAAAAGAAATGTGGAAATTTGAAAGAAATGACTTATCTCATATTATTAATGGCTTTTGAATGTGAGAAACTCACAAGAAGATCTAAGTCGTCAGCTTGGAAGGAAATATCTCTAATGGTAATCACGTAGTTAACAAGCGCGAGGGTTAATTCAAACTCGGACGCAAAAAATTATAAAATGGAGCTAAAACCTTAGTTAATCAGGGCTGTCCACTTGAAGGCAGCAGATCTGACGGATATCACGTAAAAAAGTGAATGGGTTTTATTTTAAATTTCAGACCCGAGAAATATTTTAACCGCAGTTTAGTTTCCTATCGGATCTATGGGGAAGTCAAAGGTTTGTGGAAAAAACAGACGCGATAAGGTTTTTTCAACATGTTTAAAGTCTCATTGAGTTCCGAAGGATTGGACAGTCCATTGAATGGGTGATCGGACGGTGATCGTGCTCAAATGTGCGTGTGGGTAAACAACTCAGGTGGAACCGATATGTAATGAATTGGGGCTTAATACCTTTGGTCTCTGGTGATGGCGATTGGTCGTGTTTCCTTGTGTTTTGGCCAATCACAACACTTTAGATATGTATGTGGGCCCATAACCCACAAGTCCATGCACAAAATTCTTGTAAAGTTGCAGTTTACTGTGTTAAAACAGTCTAACTATCATCAAGACATCTACAGGGTTACAACTTGTAGAATAGCACTCAAACCACATACTCAAGCATAGATTCGAACAACGAATAGCCATCACCTTCTAATTTCTGTTACCTCTCGTTATTTTGTTTTCTTGAGGAGAATGAGGTGTATTTTACCCTCCATTGTAATATTTTATAATAACTTTTACTTTAGACTGTCAGGAAACAGTTAAGAAGTTTGATAGTTTTGGTGATTACCAACTGTCTCATAATGTATAAAAAGAGTAAAATTTACAGAGAAAGGGTTCAAATTTTGAAGAACCTAGAGACTAGGTCACTGTATTCTTGATAAAACTGTTGATTAATGAAAGAGTCAGAAGTTTTCCACACATTGTTGGGTATGATTTTGTAACCTATCTATCATGTGCCATCATATGTCTTTTTTCTTTAAGTATGGTAATGATGTTGCAGGTATTTGTTTGCTTATTTGAATGAAGTTAAATTTCCTTAAAAGAGTGCTCTTATACTTGAAATTCCTACCTCTGCAATTCTTCTAAGTTACAGATAGTAGTTTCTGTGTAAAACAACATATTGTCTTTAACTTCCCTAAGTGTCACAAAAAATAGTTGATGTGTAAAACAACATATTGTCTCTAACATCTCTAAGCATTTTTCATTCAACATTTATATTCAGCAATCGAATGGAATCCTGAGACTTTCATGTCACCTAAGTATTGAGGGTTTAAAACCAGTTCTTTCAGGTCCTTCATTTGAGAATACAACATACAACTACGCGACATAAATAATAAACATTAATGTCTTAAGCAGAATTTCTACACATCCAGGAAATTGGTTTCTTAAGGGGCAACATTAATTGGCGCCGTTGCCGTGGAGAGAAGATAAGAACACTTTTTCCTGGGTTTTTAATATTTTCCTCTAGTTATTCAGTGAGGAGGAAATATTTGGCTGTATTGAGCAAAAATAATAACTTTGGATCCAAAGAGGCCTTATACAAGTTTAGATACCTCACAGCATAAAGTTCAAGCCCTTTCCAAGAGGGTTGGAAGGCCAATTACTCCTATTACACCAAGTCCTACATTGTCTGCACCTGGCAGCGGTTCAACTCATTTTTCATCCAAACATTCACCTTTATTTGACCAAGAGTCACCTTTTACATCCACTTCATTTCAAGAACCCAACTATCAAGAACAGTCTTTAGAGTCTGTTTCTTTCTCAATGTCTGCCATAGTTATTCAACCTGAACCTATAAATAAATTGTCACCTTCTCATACTCCATTTACTCCTCAGTCAGGTTCCACATCTACTGCTAATCAAGGTTTAGTAAGTTTAGGAGCAAACATGGCAGCACTTGCATTCTTGTTGAATAGGTATGCACCTATTCATTTGCCACAATATTTGAATCAAATGCCACAAGAACACTTGAAGATTCTTCCTCGTTTCACAGGGGAGGATGAAAAAACAACAGAAAATCATATAGCAGTATTTTGTAATTTTGCAGAAAATCTAAATGTTGAACACTTGGATGTTGTTCTAAGAATTTTTATGCAATCCTTGAATGGAGAAGCAAGAAAATGGTTCAAAGGGCTTCCTAATAACATTATTCCTACATGGGAAGAGATGGAGTGCTTGTTCACCCAGAGATGGGGAGAGAAAAGAGACCATGGGTATTCAATCACAGAATTTAATTCTAGTAAGAAAAAATCTGAAGAAAGTGTTGTTGAATTCATCAGAAGGTTTAATAAATTGTACAATAGTCTTCCAGTGGAGATTAAGCCCCCTCCTGCTGGTGCAAAAATAACTTTTGTAGGGGCTTTTGAATCAGATTTTGGATTCACATTGAGGCAGAGAATATCCACAACCCTTAATCAGATCCAAACTGATGCCTTAAAAATAGAAGTAAATCTAGTGGCTACATGTAAAGCACCAGAGGCATAGCCTACTCAAGATAAGGAAAAGGCTAAAGTGGAATCGTCTCAAGATGAAACATTAGGGGATATGAATAATGTAATTAAAAATTTGTCTAATAAATTGATTAAATTGGAATTGGAGAGTAAGAATTCTCAGAGGAAAGCACAACAAAACATAAATTTTTATCTTCAGTATAGAAGACAACCTCTGCAAATTTTGCAGAAGGAGAGAAAAGATCAAGATCAAGTTCAAGCACCACTTTACTTAGAGGCAGATCCTGATAGAGTACAGAGCATTCCAAGGATAATGATGATCATATTTTCACATTGTATACAGGAGATGAAGATGAACTGGGTGTTGAGGGAGAATAATATATTGAAATAGGTGCTATTTATGATGATAATGAAATTGATGAATATTGTAAGTAGTTTACTGATTTTATGCAGGAAGAATTACATAAGAAATGTGACTTGAGATCAAGGAAAAGATCAAGAGTTCAAGAAAATAAAGGTGAGCAACTAGCGCCCTTACAAAAGGTGACTTCACAAGAACCACATCCTGCAAAACAATTGAATAAAAGACAGCAACAACAAAATACAAATAGCAAGACTCAAATACTGCAAAGTGAGTCTTCTCTAGATAGAAGTGAAAACATTCCTCTAGAAAAGCTTGTTTCCATTCCACAAGAGGTTTTAGTGATGAAAAGAAGTGAGGATGAAAATGAAACGAATACTAAATAGGTTCATGTGTTTAGTCTTACTAAAGAATTAGAAAAAAATAAAAACTCAAGTGCCCCTCACAGAGTTGGTTAAAACACCAGTTTATCAAAGGGATATTTCTGAGTTTATTAATCTAAAAGAGAATGTAAATATAAATGACACTGTGAATCTGCAAGAAGATAAACCAATAGTGGTTTTTGGTCCACATGTGAAGGATGTAGATTCTTAAACACCTCCTTTCTATATTTCTTTATTGATACATGATTTCCTCTTTCATAATTGTATGTTTGATTCAGGGGCTTCACATAACCTTATGCCACTATCAATGATGAAACAACTAATCCTACAAGTTACTAAACCTTACAGAGACCTGTATTCTTTTGATTCAAATAAAGTCAAGTATCTGGGGGTCATTAAAGATATGGTGGTGTCACTAGCCCAGATCCTAGCCATAAGCTTGGTAATGGATGTAGTGGTAGTAGATATCCCTGCTAGGTTTGGAACGTTGCTATCTAGGTCATGGGGGGCTAAATTAGGTGGTGTTTTGAAACTAAATTTTACTTATGCGATCATACCAATTTTTGGCGGAGAAGAAAGAAGATTGTATAGAGGAATAAGGTTTATTAGAACAACCACAAATAATGAACCAAATAATTCACCTGTATATAGCCATGAAAAAGATGACTTTTCTTGCTTCATGCTGCATGACAATGCAAATTTCGCTGAAGATAACCAGAGGCAGCTTACTTTAGCCAGTGTAAATACAGAGCTGTAAACAGAAGGGTTGTGGAAGTGTTTCTTTGATGGAGCCTATTCTAAACAAGGAACAAGTGCTAGTTTCCTTTCACGGGATGAGAAGATTCAATATCACAATATTGGAACCCAGAAGGAGCCCAAGTTGGTCAAATTGTTCAAGGACATTTCACTTAATTATAAGGAGAGATATATTAAACTTTTCAGGAAATATACTAATTTTTTGGCTTGGTCCTATGAGGATCTCAAGAAATATGAGGAAAACATTTTCAGTAGATTTTGATGCCCTGTCAAAATCATAAAAGACAGTGCTCAAGTGTTCAGTTCAAGTAAGTTTGTTTCTTTTTGTCAAAAGTATAATGCTATTTTATCTCATTCAACTGCTTATCATCCATAGGGAAATGGATTGGTTGAATCCACTAACAAAACTTTGATGAGAATCCTTAAGAAAAATATTGCAGAAAATCAGAAAGACTGGGATTCTAAATTAAAGTTTTCTCTATGGGCTATTCGAGTGACTACAAGAAGATCTACAAGAAAATCACCTTTTGAGTTAGTGTATGGAACTCAAGCTCTGTTCCCTAGTCAGATTGTGAAGCCTGTGATTGCAATGAGTCACGAGGAAAAAGAAGAACCCAATGCTCTGATAAGAAAGATGCATAAGGTGGTGGAATTAAGTGAAAGCATGGATAAGGTAAGAAACAACTTGATTATGTATAAATCAAAGATGAAGGGTATTTTTGACAGAAAGGCTAGAGAAATTGATTTTAAAGTTGGAGATCTGGTATTAAGGTGGATACTAGAAGAGAAGATAAGGGTAAACATGGGAAGTTTGATCCTCTCTAGTATGGCCCATTCAAGATCATAGAAGCAAGGGAAAATAATACATTCTTCGTGGAGAATCTTGATGGTGAGTCTTTACAGCTGCTTGTCAAAGGGTAATACCTCAAACATTACTTCTAGTTCTGAAGCACAAGCATCCTGTCATTGTAGATACCAGAGTGAATTCATTGTACAAATTCGATAGAATTTTAATCGGCTAAGAAATATGTGACTCCATGCCCAAGTTGAAGGCATTGATCTACAGTTCTTAGTGCTTATGTGGCAAAAGAACTATCCCCAGGTGAAGCCAGATGTTGTAGCATTCATTGTCCTTTTAAATTTATTTTTGGTTTTATTTCAAAAATGAAAAAAAAATCAAATATTATGTTATAGCGGAAATAAGAATAAATGCGGAAATTTGAAAGAAATGACTTATTTTATATTATTAATGGCTTTTGAATGTGAGAAACCCGTGAGAAGATCTAAGCTATCAGCTTGGAAGGAAATAGATCTGATGGTAATCGCACGTTAACAAGCATGAGGGTTAATTCAAAATTGGACACAATAAATTATAAAATGGAGTTAAAACCTTAGTTAATCAGGGCCGTCCGCTTGAAGGAAACAAATCCGATGGATATCACATCGAAAAGTGAATGGGTTTTATTTTAAATCTCAGACCCAAGAAATCTTTTAACTGCAGTTTAGTTCCCTATCGAATCTGTGGGGAAGTCAAAAGCTTGTTGAAAAAGTGGACGCGATAAGGTTTTTTTCAGTAGGTTTAAAGTCTCGTTGAGTTCTGAAGGATCGGACCGGCCATTGAATGGGTGATCGGATGGTGATTGTGCTCAAATGTGCGCGTGGGTGAATAGCTCAGGTGGACCCGATATGTAATGAATTGGGGCTTAATTCCTTTGGTCTCTGGCGATAGTGATTGGTTGTGTTTTCTTTTGTTTTGGCCAATCACAACACTTCCGATATGTACATGGGCCCATAACCCACAAGCTCATGCACAAAGTTCTTGTAAAGTTGATGTTTGTTGTGTTAAAATAGTCTAACTGTCATCAGGACATCTATAGGGTTATAGCTTGCAGAATAACATTCAGCCCACATACTCAAGCCACAGATTCAAACATCGAATAGCCATCACCTTCTAATTTTTGTTACCTCTCGTTATTTTGTTTTCATGAGGAGAATGAGGTGTCTTTTACCCTCCATTGTAATATTCTGTAATAACTTTTACTTTAGATAGTTAGGAAACAGTTAAGCAATTTGACAATTTTGGTGATTACCAACTGTCTCATAATGTATAAAAAGAGGAAACTTTATAGAGGAAGGGTTCGAATTTTGAAGAACCTGGAGACTAGGTCACTGTATTCTTGATAAAATTGTTGATTAATGAAAGAATCAGAAGTTTTCTACACATTGTTGGGTATGATTTTGTAACTTATCTGTTATGTGTCATCATATGTCTTCTTTCTTTAAGTATGGGAATGAAGTTGCAGGTCTTTGTTTGCTTATTTGAATGAAGTTAAATTTCCTTAGAAGAGTGCTCCTATACTTGAAGTTCCTAGCTCTACAATTCTTCTCAGTTACAAATAATAGTTTCTGTGTAAAACAACATATTGTCTTTAAGTTTCCTAAGTGTCAAAAATAATAGTTTTTGTGTAAAACAACATATTGTCTCTAACTTCTCTAAGAATTCTTCATTTAGAATTTATATTCAGCAATTGAATGCCATTTTGAGGCTTTCATGTCACCTAAGTATTAAGGGTTTAAAACCAGGTCTTTTCAGGTCCTTCATTTGAGAATACAACATACAAATAAGTGACATAAACAATAAACATTAATGTCTTAAGAACAATTTCTACACAACCAGGAAATTGGTTTCTTAAGGGACAACAGTAACCATAGTGGCCATACTTTTAGGGACAAACACAAGGTGACTAGGGTGGGCTGCCCTAGTACCTAACATAGACAAACCTACTTTGTCTTCGGTTTTTGGGAGGGTGCTCGTCTTCACGAGAGTACTTGGCACCTTAATCTGAGGTTCGAGTGAAGCTCAAGAGTACTTGTAACTTTACATTTGGCCAACTCTCTCTTTTATCCATTTTGATACTAGGTTTCATCTCTAGCAAACGGTGGTTATCAGACAGGGTCATACCCTCTGCTTGTTGATTGATTTCTTTAGTGTATTTTTTATTTTTTAAGTGCCAAATTGTTATCACCGAAACTTTAATAAATATCACTATAAAATCTATTGATAAAATTTATCAGTCACGTGGCTACATCTGCCTGTCGTCGTCAATCTAGATGGTTGTTAGGTCTTGCCCCACTCATTGTGGAGGATCCGTCGAGCCCCAGTGAACTAGATTACCCATCTTCGGGTAATCAGTCTCTGAGATCTAACACTGAATCAATTTGGACATCCCATGATTTAAGATTACCAGAATATTTCTTTACTAAAGGTTTCCTTCCTCCATACAATCCTCCGATCATGAATCTGTTGGGTCAAATCTTGATTTTGGTTGCATTTGTACCTCCTGTGTCTTCTATTGGACCTACACCACCCATCCCATCGATGACTAACAGGTCGTGGGCTTTTGTGGACACTTTTCATCCATCACCACCTCCCCAGTCAATAGTCAGTACCACACCTCTGATGCAAAACCTTGTTATCCCACCTGTCCTAGGTTCGAACCCCATCATGACACCCAACATGAGTAGAACCCATTATATACCAGTTTCCACCCCATTTGTGTTAGCTCTCAAAGCTTCGACAAGTGCTACAAATAGTGCTCCTTATAACGCTACATATAGCACGGTTAGCACGGGTCCCTTCAACAATTAGTTCTAACCCCCTGGTTCAGATGCCTGGAGGCTATGTTCCCCATATGCACATACCGACTAGGAACATTACAGTTCCCCCTCCATTTACAGGACAATATGGATAGTCATTGATTGACATGAACCCTTCTTATGTCATTGAAGGACCTATATTTAATTACTTGGCTAGTGGTATCCCTCAAAAAGTTCCCACTCAATCCGTATGGGCACCCCACTCTCAACCTCAAATGAGTCAAGGGGGAATTCCTTATCCTGGGGGCACTTATAAACCCCAGTCTAACAATCCCTATGGACAACCACATTACATGACTGTACCCCAAGGAAATTATTATTCCACGCATCCTGTGTATAATATTGGGAAAAACGCGATGGGAGGACCACAAGGAACCTCAAATCATATTTCATTGCCTTGGTTTGATTCGGGGGAATCAAACACCTTTCCTTTCTTGGCAATGCTTGATATCCCTGATTTGTGTAGACTTGCTAATGACCCCATCGATCACAACTTACTTTGGCCTCCAATCCCGCACAAAATTTCGATAGACACCCCGAAGTTCGAAGGGAAACAAGGGGAGGATCTGGGTACACACATCACCACCTATCATTTATGGTGCATTTATAACTCCATGGTGGATGATAGTATCTGGATATGAATATTTCCCCACATCCTTACTGGTAATGCAGCCAAGTGGCACATTGAGTTACCACACGTGTCAATCAATACCTTTGGTGCTTTAGAAATGGAATTATTAAGGCACCTTTAGCTACCCATCCGCTATGAAACTGGGACGGAACTCCTCACTTCATTACATCAGGACACCACCACCCACATCTCTAATCGTATCCATGAATGGAGACGTAGGCAGAGGCTAGTCAAAGCGCCCCTCCCAGACTATCTATTAGTGGATTGGTTCTGCAAATCTCTTCTCCCTCAAATCACTAAAGATGTCACCTTAGGTGCTGTGGTCATGGAATACCAATCCATTCATCATGCCCAACACTTACATTGGGTATATTCGTAGTCTGGCACTTTATACGACATCATTCCCAATGCCCCTAGAAACTCTAATGCTCCCGCTACTCAGCAACCCGGTGCACATGTCGATGGTATTATCGGTGCTACTTCCAAGGCTGTTGTAAAACAACTTAGTGGTCACATTGCGCAGTTTTCAGTTGACCCTCTACCAAATTGACTACTCTTCCTACTGCTGCAATAAACTTTGTGCAATCTACACAAAAAACTGGCGGTAAGAACAAGAAGAACAAGAAAAAGACCACTCCTTCTGAAGAGCAATCAACCAAGAAATACAACCCAAAGCAGTAGGTTATTGCGCACTCTGATGATGGAAAGGACAAACACACCAAATTCCCTTGCAAAATCTGTGCGGAATACCATATGACATATCATTGTCCGCGTCTCAAGGAATGCATAAATTTCATTGCTAAAAAGGACACTGGCAAGACCGCTATGGTCCTAAACAACACTTTCCATGCTCACCAGTAGCAACACCTTATCACAAACCAACCCCAACCCCCACAAGGGGGAAATTGTGGTTCACATCATCCTTAAGTTGGTGAACGACCATCTACTATTTACACCTTTGAAATGGTAGATCATCCAACCAAAGCCTAAACTTATGGAGCTCTAGTTGCTAATGCTAAGGAAGCCTCCTTGAGTCAAAACCCACTGTTGCCTAACGATCTTCATATCAAAAAGCCGGTTGTTGATATTGTGATTCGGCCCCCAAAAGGGGCACTTCATTGCACAACACATAATACATTTGCACGTGCTTCCTGGAACTATAGTATTATAGAATATTTGGCACGAGCACCATCAGCCATGTCGGCACTCGAAGTATTACAAACCTGTCCAACACAAAGGAAAGCTTTGCTTTTGGAAATTGGTGGGGTCAACCCTCAGGATTTCATGCTTGCAATTTTTGATATGGAAAAATGTAAACCTCCCCTTTCACACCAGCTTGCATTTCAGGTGAAAATATTTCCAAAAGGGCAAGGAGTACATAGAACTGTCATTGACGAAGGTGCCTCAACCTGCGTCATGCAGATTCATGTTGGCTCACTTTCGGTTCTCCAACCCTATCCCTGCCATCGAATTCCCTTAAAGCTTTCGACGGCCACACTTTCATCCCAAAAGGTTACCTAGCTAGCTACCCCATCACTTTGAGTGGGAAAATGGTAATAGTGGATATCGAAGTCGTGGATTGAAAACTTGACTATAATCTATTATTGGGTCACAGTTGGACTTACACCATGACCGCCATTATGTTTACTATATTTTGCATCATCCTATTTCCATTGGATGGAAGGATAGTCACAGTGGACCAACTGTCCTTTTTCACCCCAGATTACTCCCCATTACCTAGCAGCTCTGTACCCTTAGTGGGTGGTGTACCTGACTCTTACATCAGTGTCGATGCTGGTCTATTGAAGGGCTCTTCCATGATTGGTTGTTTTCCTCTCCCTTCACCTGCGGTTCCACAGACGGTCTCTATGGTCTCATATATTCTTCATGAGCTGACCGATCCTTGGATCCTCCCAGCCCCTTGAGACATTGACGCTTATGGAGAACAAATTCCGTTATCACCAACTAAATTGGCCTACCAAGCCATTCAATCGACATCCGAATCTTCGGTCACTTTGGTCAGGACCAATGGTACCACCTCCTCTCCCATAAATTCTCCTTCCAACGATCTCCTCAATCAAGTCCTACCTTTGGACGAAGCTGTTCGAGAGATCATGTGTTTAAAAGAGCGACCTTGGGAGGACTCTCACCATCGTGTTTCAATATCTGATTTGGACACAATGCCCATACGAATCTTGTCCTTTGAAGCACACGAAATCATTCCCTCGACTTATATGACTATCCAAACTTTGGATTCGGATGGGAACATGGGCAATGTTTCCAAGACACTGCGCATCAATATTTCAGTCAAGACAGGTGTGGAGTACTAAAGAAGGTATGTTTTTGGTAATTATTTCAACATCTTTTTATTAGAACTTACAAACCTTTTGCATCATGAACTCGGAAAACGATAAGGAATTATAATAAAACATGTGAGATTAATATGCAAGATGAAAACACTGACAATTGTCATTTCCTTATGCAGGAAGAAGGAAAAACGAGAAGTTGCCATTCCAAAGGAAAGGACAAGGATGGGTTAACCGTTGTCCCTTTCACGGGAGACGGTATGCAAACAAGGAAAAGCAATTCAAAGCGAATCAGCCCTGGAAAGGAAGTGGAGGTATCGGCTCGGCGCAGGAAAGAAAAGAAATGATTGAGGACTAACGGTTCGGTGAATCCCTCAAGATCCTTGATCCCGAGGGATCGCTGTTTTATCTATTTCTACACTTAGATATCTCCGCCTTCACCCTTATAAAAGGGGCAGCACTGTTAGCTCGGGAGGGGAGATGTTGTTATGTTTTATGTAATTTCCTTTAAGATGAAAACTTTGATCATCGAGTCTCGTTAAGAACTGATCTATTGTAATTTCACTTTATGCATTAATACAAACTTGGTTATTATTTCATCTTTGAGTCTGGAATAACTTCAAGCAGTGTACCACTGCAGGCTAAGGGCCCGGCCTTAGAGGACAATTGCTCCTGTACCATTACGTTTGGTTTATGCATGGTTTGCTTATCAACGTTATTTGGTAATCTGATGTGTTTGTAAGTTTACATCACATGCGTTGTTATGTTTAATTTATTAAGGTTTCTAAAGACAAAACTATTGTATTGACTCTGCATCGTATTACTGTTCCTTTAGGTGTTGATATAATACTGCCAGTCTTTACAGAATATTGTTGCTGTTTAATTAAAGAGCCTTTGTGTTGTGCACTTGTTCATTAACATTACGAAATTCATCTTGGAAGTTATGTTCTTTGCGATTGTTGGATCTATAAACAATGCTGTTCTATTTTGAAATGCAGTCGTACTCTTTCTAACTGAGAGTGATAACTGGATCAGATTACTATTCAAGTGTGCTATGTGTATATATGGTTTTCAAGCGTTGTTCTATAATTCATCATTAATCAGTGTTGTTCCATTTTGGTGTGTTATTAATCCGCCTGTAAGAGTGAAGGATTGTTGTTTGATTCCTGTAGATTACGATTAGTGCATTCGATCTTATAGACTAAGGTGTTACTGCTTGTTAGACTTAGTTGCTGTTCAATTTCTTAACTGTTGTTCCATTTCAGGTTTGCTGTTCTATTTCTTAACTACTATTCCATTTCAGATTTGTTGTTCTATTTCTTAATTGTTGTTCCATTTCTTATCTGCCGTTTCATTTCTTGTTATTTGTTATCTTGGTGTGAAGAACGATCTCAGGTTGTAGTGAGCATTGACATCCACTCTATGGCTCCCAGATACACTATTTGTTCTCTGGTTTCCTTTTCCATTAGTTTACAATGGGATGGGTTATTGCTACCGAACCCTTGACTGATAAATTGCTTAGTTTTTTGAATGTGTGGTTTAATCTTTTGAAGTAGTTAGCTGTAAACAAGCATCTGTTTACTCTTGTATTTTCAAACACTGTGCTACTAGCATTACTCTGGCAAATGATAGCCTCAGACTGAGACACTCTTTCAAATAAAAAAACGTTCCCGGATTGACATATTAACGTGAGGTAATTAGAGGTGAAAGAGACCCTTTTTATAGCTCCACATTTTGGCGTCGTTGCCAAGGAAAGAGTGTAGCCATTTTTTCCTTTTTTTTCAGAGTAGTGTAAGAACCTGTTAGGGAAGAATTGGGTTTTGAAAACTGAAGGTAAGAACCTACATGTGGAGCATGTAATAGCCCTGCTCCTCTGCCCACTTTCCTGCAGATTTGCTGCTATTTTGTTTGGATAGAATCTAGTAGTTAATTTGTGTGCATGACTAAGCAGAAAAAGCCAAAAAATAATTCCAAACCTCTACCCAAGCCAGAAAAAGCTAAGTGGCCGGTGACCCTTGGCTGACCAACCTTCATAGACGAAATCTTCAAGAAAGCAGAATCTCAGCCCTCAGTAGGACCCAAGAAAGTTATTTCTAAACAGCCTACTAGTTCCCATCAGGCCACAGGATCACCATCTGTAGCCTTTGCTGAGGTGCATAGTCAAACTGAAGAGCAGGACTTTCAAGAAATTGAAAATTCTACTCCAGAACTATTGTAGGAAGGGAATTTCAGTAATATTTGTGAAGGAGGAGGAGAGACAGGGGAAATCGAGGAACCGAGATCTCCTCTTGAGACAACTCAGCCATTGAACAACCCAGACAAGGGAAGTGCTGCAAAAATCATTTTTGAAGAAATTCAATCTCCTCAGACATTAGGCACCCTCATTATCCCAAATAGAGGAAGTGCTATTAAAATAATCCCTATTAAATCCATTCCCCCCTCAACCTAGGAATACCATCCTAGATATCCCAGAAGGTTATTGGCATATATTTGACCAAATGGCTCAAAACCAGCCAAACACCCAAACCTCTACATTACCATACCCCATAGTGGATTTTGCAGCAAATGCGCTTATGAAAGCAATCCCTCTTCAACATATCCCTACATTCCACAGTCTTACATCAGAAGACCCGAATGCATTTTTATTTGAATTCAATGTACTGTGTAGGGGATATGATTACACCACCAACCCCCAAACACTGAAACTATTTCCCTCTACACTGAAAGGGGCTTCTTTAAGATGGTTTATGGGATTAGGTGGCAGGGTTATAAATAACTGAGATCAAATGAAAGAATCTTTTCTAAAAAAATATCAGGACTATTGCAGGTCTAGAGAACTAAAGGACAAAATATTCCAGATGATAGCTAGACCAAATGAAACATTAGAGGAGTATGTGGAATGTTTTCAGTATAATCTACAAAGATCTCCTTATGCATCATTGACTTTACCTGATAATGTGTTAAAAACAGCATTAATAAGGGGCATGAAGGAACAATGGATTGAAACATTAAACATTATGGGAAAATGAGATATTTATCTAGAAAGTTTTGCTGACATTATTGATTTATGTATCAGGAGCTCGATAGGCAGCACATGATTCAAACCGGCAGAACATGATTGGTTTGTAAGAGATAATAAAATTTCGACAGAAGGAGTAACGTGTGTGGAAATTGGAAATTTATTGGAAAATTTAAAAAATGATATACTAGGGACACTAACTACACAACTTGATATTATGCAGGCCAAACAGAAGAAAATGGAGGCATAACAAAATTTGGCAATCTTCTGTCCCCGATGCAGGAAAAAGCATAGCCATAAGGAGTGTCCACTAGATGCAGTCCAAACATGTGCCATTTGCACAAAAGATCACCTTACGGAGAGCTGTACCTCACTTCCTGGATTGAAAGTAGTATATAAGGAAGCAGAAGAAGAGCCAGAATCGGTGTATTTGCTCAACCAGCGCCGTCAGTGGCAGCCGCGACAATCTAGTATGTTTCCAGACCCAACTTCTTCTTTTCAGCCTCTGCAGTATAATTCTCAACAATATAATATGTGGCAAAGTCAATTTCAATCCCCATTTCCAAATTGGTCACCACAACTGTTTTCTTCCTCAACCCCATGGCTGAGTCAGGCAAGCTAACCTGGTTGGTCGAATCTTCCTTATACCCCACCATATTGGCAAAGTAACGCATACCCACCACAATGGACTCCCCCTACTTCATAAAGTTCAGCCTGGCAGACAAACTGGCAGAGACAAATGCATCAGCTAGTAGGAACCATTCCGCTCCCTCAACCTACACTGCCAGCCTTATAACAAATCCCCAGTCTAATCTGAAACCGAAACTCCCAGCCCAACCCAACCCCAATCCAAATAACAGACCGATCCAATCTATCCAAATAATAGAAACACTAGAAATAGGAGCCGATCTGAGAGAGTGTTATGATCTTCAGTTAAGATCTGGGCATATTATTGAAACCAAGGGAGATAAGACAGTTCACGTTGAAATCAGTTACCCAGAGAACGTCTGCCACAAGGAGAGGATGTGAATAAACAACAAACTCATAATCAAGCAACCACATCCTCTCCCCCGTTCCCAGAATGATTAGTCATACCCCGACCTATACAATATCCTGATTTTGACATTCTGGGAGAATTACAAAATTTGTACATAAAAATTCCATTCCTCCAAGCCATTCAAGACATCCCGATATACGCAAAAACTATCAAAGAATTGTGCATAAAGAAACCAAGGAGGAATATAACAAATAATCCAAGAGTCCAAGTAGTCGACACTCTATCTGACTTATTATTAGGAAAAGAAACACCCATTAAATACGAAGACCCAGGAAATCCAATAGTAACTATCCAAATTTATGGTCAGACCCTTTCCAACGCCTTAGTTGATCTAGAAGCTGCAATCAATATCTTAACAACCACTACTTGCCAAAAGCTAGGCATTACATCTGTAGAACCCACCTCTACCTTGCTAGAATTGGCTGACTGATCTGTGGTTAGGCCATAGGGCACAATACATGATGTCATGGTCTCTGTTGACTCCTGGGAATATCCAACCGATTTTCTGATATTAAATCCCAAAACCCGACTTGATGGACATCCATTGATTTTAGGTAGACCTTGGCTTGCCACTGCCGATGCCTATATTGGCTGTCGGCAAGGAAATATGATCATAACTAGAGGAGCAGATATCAAGAACTTAGTTCTATATCCTCCAGCGCAGCCAAGTGTCACAATAGTCAAAACTAATAGGCACCCTGTATCATACCTTACTGATAACATTAGATCTCCATTAACTATACAAGAGACACTTGATTTCAAAGACCAAATAGAAGACGATGCCATTAATAATTTCATTAGTCAAACTGAATTCACATCCCACACACAATGTCACATGATAAAAGCATCATTTGATAGTGAATTAGAAGAAGATCCTCCTAAAGATACACATGATCATAAAATACCTGTTACCTCTGTTGCAAATAGTAAAATTGTGGAAATTGAACCAGGAAAAACCTTAAACATTAATGCCAACCTTACATCCGAACAAGAAATGAAGCTCATCCATGTGTTAAGGAAATATAAACAAGCATTTGCATGGGACTACCCTGATATGAAAGGAATTGACCCCCAGTTATGTACACACCACATTTACATAGAAAAAGATGCGAGACTTGTTCGTCAGCCTCAGAGGAGAGTAAATCCTCATCTAAAAGATGTGGTAAAAGCTGAACTTCAAAAACTTTTAGATGTCAATTTTATCTACCCTATCTCTGATAGTAAATGGGTCTCTTCACTTGTGGTGGTACCAAAAAAGAATGGGAAATGGAGAATCTGTGTGGACTACAGTGAGCTAAATAAAGCAACACAAAAGACCACTTCCCTCTCCCATTCATCGATCAAGTATTAGACACTTTGGCGGGGAAGAAATTCTTTTCTTTCTTGGATGGCTTCAGTCGATACAATTAGATTCAGATTGCCCCTGAAGACCAAGACAAAACTACTTTTACTTGTCCTTGGGGAACATTTGCCTACCGAGTTTTACCTTTTGGCTTATGCAATGCTCCTGCCACATTCCAAAGGGATATCCTCAGCATTTTTGCAGACTTAATAAATGAAGGACTTGAAGTATACATGGATGACTTTACACCATATGGAGATGATTTCGATCTAGCACTGGATACACTAGAAAAAGTCCTACAATGCTGCATTGCTACCAGGATTTGTTTAAGCCATGAAAAATGTTATATGATGATGACAGAAGGACTTATCCTAGGACACTATATTTCAGCAGCTGGCATTCAGGTAGACCCAGCCAAAATCCAAATACTTTTGCTTATTCCCACTCCTACCACTGAAACGGAGGTACGCATTTTTCTTGGATTTTCTGGTTATTACAGTAGGTTTATAGAACATTATTCGCATATTGCTGCACCTTTGTATGCACTAACTGGTAACGTTGATTTTCTTTGGACAGAAAAATGTGAACATGCTTTCAAGGATCTGAAGAAGCTCGTATCCACAGCCCCAGTCCTTCGAGGACCAAATTGGGATTTGCCATTTCAGATGTCATCTGATGCCTCAGATACAGCCATTGGAGCAGTGCTTGGGCAGGAAGAGGATAAAAAACCATATGCAATTTATTACATCAACAAAAATTTATCCCCTGCTGAATTAAACTACACTGTTACTGAAAAAGGAATTTCTAGCCATAATACATGCTGTCAATAAGTTCAGACATTACATTACTGGATATCCTGTTATCTTGTACACAGATCATTCTGCCATA
>APFE030336636.1:90633-102641 GCA_000404065.3 Pinus taeda
AGACAAGAAAATGGATTAGATTTGTGGATAAGAGCTGAGCCTAGGGATCCAGTACAGTTGTGGAGAAAACATAGAAACGTCATGAAGAATCCAAGTGTAATTGAAGCATTAGGACCCATGCATGAAGCAATCATTCGACAGGGATTAGAATACTTTTTCTCTATCAAAGACCCTGCCATTGATGCAGCTAAATTTCGGTATCAAATCTCTAATCCGAATATCCAGCTCAGGGAACCATTTAAGTATGAAAATTTTAAATTAGTAGCCAACCGCTTGCACCTCTATGGCGAAGTCATTTTGAGGGCAGGGCCATCCTGGTTAGGATATAGGTTCCGGAGTCCAATTATTTCGCACCCTGCACCTGGATACCAACCCCTGTATGAGATGCCTGAGGGTCAGACAGGCCATTTCTTTGAATACCTAGCTACGCATCATGGTTGTAGGCCTTCACATGAGATTCCATCTCTAGCCTACTCACTCACTTCCTTACACGTCAACTATAATGTTTTCATGAGGGCATGAAAAAGGGTAAGCAGGGGGGTGTGTGGAGTACTAAAGAAGGTATGTTTTTGGTCATTATTTCAACATCTTTTTATTAGAACTTACAAACCTTTGCATCATGAACTCGGAAAATGATAAGGAATTATAATAAAACATGTGAGATTAATATGTAAGATGAAAACACTGACAATTGTCATTTCCTTATGTAGGAAGAAGGAAAAACGAGAAGTTGCCATTCCAAAGGAAAGGACAAGGACGGGTTAACCGCTGTCCCTTTGACATGAGACCGTATGCAAATAAGGCAAAGCAAATCAAAGTGAATCAGCCCTGGCAAGGAAGTGGAGGTATTGGCTCCGCGCAGGAAAGAAAAGAAATGATTGAGGGCTAATGGTTCGGCGAATCCCTCAGGATCCTTGATCCTGAGGGATCATTCTTTTATCTATTTCTGCACTTAGATATATCCACCTTCACCCTTATAAAAGGGGCAGCACTGTTAGCTCGGGAGGGGAGATGTTGTTATGTTTTATGTAATTTCCTTTAAGATGAAAACTTTGATCATCGAGTCTCGTTAAGAACTGATCTACTGTAATTTCACTTTATGCATTAATACAAACTTGGTTATTATTTCATCTTTGAGTCTGGAATAACTTCAAGTGGTGTACCCCTGGAGGCTAAGGGCCCGGCCCTGGAGGACACTTGCTCCTGTACCATTACGTTTGGTTTATGTGTGGTTTGCTTATTGACGTTATTTGGTAATCTGATGTGTTTTGTAAGTTTACATCACATGCTCTGTTATGTTTAATTTATTAAGGTTTCTAAATACAGAACTATTGTATTAACTTTGCATCGTATTACTGTTCCTTTAGGTGTTGATATAATACTGCCAGTCTTTACAGAATACTGTTGCTGTTTAATTACAGAGCCTTTGTGTTGTGCACTTGTTCATTAACATTACGGAATTCATCTTGGAAGTTATGTTCTTTGTGATTGTTGGATCTATAAACAATGCTGTTCTATTTTGAAATGCAGTCGTACTCTTTCTAACTAAGAGTGATAACTAGATCAGACTACTATTCAAGTGTGCCGTGTGTATATATGGTGTTCAAGTGCTGTTCTATAATTCATCATTAATCAGTGCTGTTCCATTTTGGTGTGTTATTCAATCCGCCTGTAAGAGTGAAGGATTGCCGTTTGATTCCTGTAGATTACGATTAATGCATTCGATCTTATAAACTAAGGTGTTACTGCTTGTTAGACTTAGTTGCTGTTCAATTTCTTAATTGCTGTTCCATTTTAGGTTTGTTGTTCTATTTCTTAACTGTTGTTCCATTTCAGATTTGCTGTTGTATTTCTTAATTGTTGTTCCATTTCTTATCTTCCGTTTCATTTCTTGTTATTTGTTATCTTGGAGTGAAGAACGATCTCAGGCTATAGTGAGCATTGGCATCTACTGTCTAGCTCCCAGATCCATGATCTGTTCTCTGGTTTCCTTTTCCATCAGTTTACAAAGGGATGGGTTATTGCTATCGAACCCTTGACTGATAAATTGCTTAGTTTTCTGAATGTGTGGTTTAATCTTTTGAAGTAGTTAGCTATAAACAAGCATCTGTTTACTCTTGTATTTTCAAACAATGTGCTACTAGAATTACTCTAGCAAATGATAGCCTCAGACTGAGACATTCTTTGAAATAACAAAATGTTCCCGGATTTACATATTAATGTGAGGTAATTAGAGGTGAAAGAGACCCTTTTTATAGCTCCACAACAGGCATCGTGGAAAACATACAAATTGGATATGACTGCAATCCTAAGGACATTGCAAGCTTCACCTACCCTTTTAAGGACTTTCGTGATGTTTTCCCTTGGTCTTATGAGGAAATGCATGGAATAGACCCTTCTATGGTCAAGCATAAGATCAAGAAGTATCGAGCATTCTTTTTATGGTATTTTCTTGCTCGTTAATCCAAAAAAACCTCGAGTCTCCTTCCTCGGGCTCATTAAACTACCAAGAAGAATATCAAGCATTCCTTTTATGGTATTTTTCTTGCTCATTAATCCGAAAAACCTTAAGTATACTTCTTTGGGCTCGTTAAAATACTACAAAGAAGATATGAGCGTGTTATTTTTTAGGACTTTTTCTTGCTCTTGAACTGAAAAATCCCCGAATTGCTTCTTCAGGCTCATTAAAATTTTATGAAGAAGATTTGAGCAACTCTTTTTCTCTCTTTTTCTCGTTGATTAAAATGAAAAATATAGTCTGAGCATTCTTTTTAGGGACTTTTTATCGCTCATAAAATCGAAAAAACCCTGAGTTACTTCTTCAGGTTCATAAAAAACTTACAAAGAAGCTCCGAGCATTCTTTTTAGGAACTTTTTCTCACTCGTAAAATTAAAAAAACCTTGATTTTTCGTCATCGAGCTCGTTAAAATCCTGCGACGACAGTATGAGTGCTTTCTTTTTTGGGACTCTTTATCACTCTTAAATTGAAAAAGCCTCGAGTTTTTCCCTTCTTTAGGGTCGTTAAATCAATGAAGAAGGAATGAGCAGTTCTTTTACCTCTTTTTCCTCGCTCATTAAACTGAAAAATATACCTCAAGTTTTTTTCGTTTGACTCATTAAAATTTGACGAATATCTATTGAGTTTGTCATTGCTTGACTCATTAAAAATTCACAACGAATATCGTGTTTAGTCTATCTCCTCGTACTCGTAACAAAATGAGGCAAACATCTATTGAGCATAGGTTTATCTCTTTATCCAGACTTAGTATATTAACTTACAAAAAAGGAACCTTTTCGAGTATACTATTAAACCTTTGTTGCACACAGTTAAAAACTATGACAAAAGGACCACCTTGGAGTCATTCTTTACGATCTTTCTAGACTCTCAAAATATGAAAAGACTACCGAGTTGTCCCATCTAGACTCATTAAATCAAACAGATGAGGAATGGAGCTGCTCTTTATGATCTTTGCAGACTCTTGAAACATGAAAAGACCAATAAGTTTGCCTGTCTAGACTCATTAAAATAATCAGATAAGGAATAGAGTCGTTGTTTACGATCTTTCTAAAAAATGAAAAGATGAATAAGTTTACCGTCTGGATTCACTAAATTAATCATATAGGGAAAGTGGACAACAAAAATGCTTCGTGTTAGTATTTTGAAAAGAGTTTTTTGGCAGCAGTTGCTCCCTTGGACATGGCACTCCCTCACATAAACCTTCCTTGTGATGGCCTCTCAATATGAACCTTACCATCCTATGAGTTTAGCCTATATATCCTGATGTTCTTGCATCTCTATATCCTAAAACTCTGTGGTGTTCATGAGTCTAGTGTTGCATGGTTAAAACTGTTGTGTTGTGCCTTCTATTGTTCAAGGGAAAACCTTTATCTTCTTTTTTCTCCATCAAACCATCAAGCATATTCTTCCATCATGCCCTCTGTTGTTTTGACCCAATACTCAAAAGTATTCTTCAAAAAACAATCATTCTGGCCCCATTTCGTGTCGACTAATGTAGGACACATTATTTCCTACCTTTTGATAGGTCTCTTCCTATCGACTTCAACACTCTATCTAGGAAGCAGACCCAAAAACACATCAGTGCCTTGGAACTTGCAGATATCAGTGGCAGGTTACCTTGTGTTTGGTTATAGGTATTCATTTTTCATTCCTGGTTGAATGATTCTACGAGTGTTCAATGACAAAGACATTATTCACACTCGCTATATTGAACTGTGCATCTTGGTTACCATCACAATTATCAGTGGCCATCCTCGCGTCTGTTAACTGTCTCCATTATTGACTCGTAATTATACGATTTCGTACATGTTTGAATTCAACGCCTTTATTCACATGTATCAAACTATGTTGTTACAATAAAATAGAAATCAAGACCTTGGGTAGAGGCTTACATCAATCAGCCTTGTTTCCTCTCCCAAGTTTCGTTTATTGTTATTTAGAGACAACTCATCAGAATGATCTTATTATGACACAAGTTCCGAATTGTGCTTATCGTTAGCCATGATTGTCATATCTCTTTGTTGAGAAATCAATCTGACATAGCTACTGAGCATGGGAATGCCCTATTAAGGACATGATTTTAGATTTTTTCTATATGTGTTGTATCAAGTTTCTCGTATTCCTGAAGCTACGATCCTCTCTCTCTTTTTTCCAAAGAAAAGGATAGTTATATATAAAGTATTTTGTCCATCGTCTCTACCTCTAATATCACACTTTAGGGGGAATCTGTTATACATGAAAATGACCTCCTCATCAACTCAGAGGAGAAGAACAAGATGACTGAAGGACTGACCAAGTTCATAGGCCCATTTGCCAAGCTAATGCTGTCTAGGAATTACCAAACTGCTTTATAAATATTCCTAGCAAGGCTAAGGGTGTGTTAGTGCCTAGGGTAACTCTATTTATTACCTCGAAAAGAGCGTTAGTAAACCTAATTGAGCTTCTATGGGTCAAAGGAATGAGTTGACCGAGAAATATCCCAAGATTCTCTCCCATGTCAGCTCACAAAAGAAGGGAAACATCAGAACTCGACATGTTTGGAGGAATTACTAATTCTTAATGGAGTCTACAAATGGGAAAGAGCACAAAGGCATGGAAACATCACTGCTTTTGCCTAATGGAACTCATGAGGGATTTGTCAAGGCTTATCCTCTCATGCTATATATGAGAGTCTAGGGCCATTGTGGAAAAGGTCGAAACATTTGAAAGGATTTCCTATTTGACTGTCAAGCATAGTCTCTGACTAGGGAATAACAAGAGTTTAAGAAGGGAGAGAAGGAGAGGAGTTGGAGGAGTAAGGGAAGGCTGATACAACTGATGGTCGTAATCACTCTTTTCTACATCAATATAGAACTGCAATTGTGTTGTCCACTCCGCGATGTTGGTATGTAATCTGTTTACATATTTATGCAATGTCGTTATTATGAGTGGCTTAGATACATGTAATTAGATATCTTTATATGTTAATGCATTGCTTTTCAAAGTTATATGTTGTGATATTACGCTTGTGTTATCTATGTGTAGGTTTTGATCTAGATCTAGTTAAGGGGTCTTTCACGTTGCTACTTTGCACTCTCCAGCAACACCACACCAACATTTGAGGTAATAAGTCCTCCTTCCTAATTTGATTCTCATTTGTTTAACATAGATATGCATGCATCTTTGTGATAGTTGTAGCTAATCTGATAGTCTGCCAAGGATCCCATGAAGATTCTTGAGGGTTTCTACATCACCAAACACCCGTGCATTAATCCCTATAGCAGGAACCCCTTTACTCCTAAGATTGTAACGATCATTTTTCTTTCGGGGCTACTTCTTAGTGTTCATCTTAGACATTACCTGTGAGCACTGATATGCATTCACCACATGCCCAGAACTCGATGTTTCATTAGGTGAAACCTCTTCGTCATCGTCAGTGTATTTCGGCTGCTCCTGCATATTGCTTTCCACATCGAATGTATGACTGCAGACAGATCTAACGACTCTCTTCCAATACGAACAAGAGTTCTGAGGTGGAAAGAACAAAACTTAGGATCTGCACTTTGTTCGAGTTGAAACACAAGTTTATGCACAGTTTTTGAAGTGAAATGGTTGCTGCTTGATGAGCCACTCGATGAGCTATTTTCTGACCTTTGTTTGGGTAGATGGCTGCTTGCAAATGTGTTCATTATCCATTGCTTGAGCTCGGAGACTTCCGTGGTTATGTTCTTGAGAAGGCAAGTGAGGGTTTCAATATCGATTACTTCCTTGTCTTTGCCCTTGCTCACCATTGCTTGGGGATTCCTGCTCGCATCCTTGGAGTCCTTCATTGATTCATCATCCTTGATGAATCTAATCGCGTGCAGGTATTTCTCAATAACAATATCCTCTTCGCAACTTTCCAAGATTATTGGTTTCGCAACTCGCTTGATGAATTGCACAGTGTTGGTTGGTAGTGAAAACATGTAGTAATTAACAGTGATGGAGTCATGAGGTTTAGCGTCCACTGCAAACTTGTTCATAATACATGTAAACCTCTGATTGAAGTATTTTACTTTTTCTTTTCCCTCCATCTTGAGGTTGCCAAAGTCTTTGAGTAGCATGGTTGGGTTTTGTCATCAACGAACTTCTCAAGGAACATGCATTTGAATGCACCCCAGTTCTGCATAGAGTTCGATGGAAGGCTATGATACCATGTAGTGCATGACCACCCAAGGTACATACAATCTACATGCTACATCGTCAAACCGTACGTCAAGGGTCTGCAGATGTAGGTAGAAGTTGTATAATTTGTCTTCCACCTTCACCATACTGTTAGGTTGAACTTGATGTTCATTCTCTTTCCTCACTTCAGAATCTTGTGCAGAACAGCTGGGAGAGCCAATGGTCCCTGAGTCATCCATTCAAGATTTGGGTCAGCCATATGTTCTTCCTGTTCACCCTCTTCCTCTCTTTTAGAGTCTGATGGTTCCGGCTCTGAGTCTATCAGTCCGTTTCTGCCTCCACCTCCTCCACTATGTTCCCCTCTGCCTCCTGTACCAAAGTCCAATCCCAAGAACACAAGAGTGTCTTTTTCGGGTTGCTAGAAGACCGAAGGTTCATCTCCATCTTCAACAGCTTCTGTGAGACCTTACTGCTTCTTCCACCAATGATACAACAAATCCTATGGGAGTGGCTTTTGACTTCGTTGATGCGTATGGAAGATGTTTTATGCCTGGAATCAATCTGACTTCTTTCTCGAACTAGTGAGTGATGGGACAGACGGAGCAAATTTGGTGATACAGAATCTCATGTTTAATCTTGGGAGGTGAGGAGTAACCAATTGCAGAGTTACATGTAGGTGAGAGGGAGTACGAGCTATTGCCTTGACCATATGGTTGATGAATGAGTGTGAAGGGATATTCAACCATATACAACTGGCTGCCCTCCTCCTAGCACCAGAAATGTTGACAGTGCTGGACCTGCCAACATTCAGGGAATCACCCCAGTATGAAGTCCCAACTAGACCTCACACCATTTGGTGTGGGAGTCCCATCTGATATGATGGCCTGATTACCATTATCTTAAGGATTTGCCTCAACTCTTGCTTGTCAGCATAGGAGAGTGGTTTCCTTTGCTTTCGAGAAGTGAGGATCACATGCCTGGTGAATTCTAATGTACTTGTGTCAATGGTTCTTTCACTATAAGGGGAGAGGGTGAAAGTGAGTCCCAAGTTGGTTGGGATGAAGTCCCAACTCGGCTAGGAACACACAACACAACAGAACGTGCACAAATTCTAGAGGAGAAATTGACAAGAATGCGACAGTCATAACACACAAGGTAAGATAACGTGTACAACACTCAATGGATGAGTCTGAATGAGTGCAATGGTTGTCACAAAAAGCTTTATGTGAAAGGTTTGTCTTATGTCCAAGGAAATAGCCACCATGGGCGAGACAGTGTTAACAACATATACAACACATTTCCATTAACAGATTGTGTATTACAACAACTAAAATAGTTCAAGTGTTCAACACAGGTTAAAGCAACATGCATTACAAGTGTTCAAGATTAGTCTTACAACAGTTACAATACATGTGTGAAAACGTGTTGGCCTGTTAGCAAGCTTATGAATTAAGTAAAAGTTCCAAGAGACATCGTTACACCATACATCACTAACCCCGAGTGTGGGGTGTTGTAGCCACTACTTACTCCTCAAAGAAAAGATTATAGACTCTCTTGGCTATGTTGGAAGAGCTGAGGTGAAAAGTCCTTTCATGTACAAATGAGGGGGTATTTATAGCCAAGGGTGAAACTGACCCTTGTGGTTGTTCGACTACCCTCATGAATGTTTGACTTCCATGACTTTTAGACTTTGCATGACTCTTTGTAAAACAAGTGGGTCTCTTGGACTTCCATGTTACATTACATTGATTGACAAAACATATCCGAAAGTAGAGATGTGGGCAACATGACTCATGACATGACTCGACATGACTGTCCTGGTACATTCTTGTTGTTGTTGGAGTGCTGTCGAGCTACAGTGCTACTAGGTAATGGATGTCTTCATGGTGTAGCACAACTTCACCTCATGACAAAGTGCATAGAGTATTCGATGTTATTTGGTTTGCTTGATGATGCTTTGGCACATTGTTCCTTGCTTGCATGTTGGAAGGCTTGACAGGTTCATTTGTTCGTGAAAGGTGCATGTTCGTTCCGTTCATCTGTCTGTGAGCACATATTGCATGTTTGCTCATCCGTCCATTCGCGAACACATCTTTGCATGATCATTAGTTCACGAGAACATCTCTTCACATGCATCGTTGGTTCATCCATTGGTGAACCTATCTTTCTGTATGTGATCCCTTCGTTCATCCCTTTCATTGTCATGCCATGTTTGTTAGTGTACTTGTGCCTACAATCACTCATGACGAGACGACATCAAATCCGAAAACATCCTAGTCTACCATGACACATGATCATTTCGAATGAAGGTGATTAGGAGAGGAAGAAAGGTTGCGAACCGGGATGATGGCTCCAGGCACTGTTGATGAAAACTGTGCAAGAGTCATTGAGTAATGAAGATAGGCAATCCAAGTCGATAGTGACTGCCAACGAAGTTTGGCTCGGTTGGAAGGAAAAATTGTGCAAATTTTGGGAGGGACAGTTTGGGTTGCAGGAAGGAAAGGTAGGCAGAATCTGCACAGTTTCTGAAATGAGAGGGAAACAAGGGCTGAAAGGAAAAATTTGCGCAATTTTCTGGAGGAATAGGTGAGGCTACAAGAAGGATCAGCAAGCAGAAATTGCACAGTTTTTCAGAGGAACTTGTTGGGATCCTAGCAGTCAAAATTGCGCAATTCCCAGAGGGAACTGGCAGTTGGATGATGGGTCACTGGCAGTATAAATTGCGCAATTCCCAAGGGGAACAGACAGTCAGCTTCTAGGAGCATGGCAGTAGAAACTGCATAATTCATGGAGGGAACTAGCAGTCTACTACTAGGAGCTTTCGGCGAGGAAAACTGCACTGAGGCTGACAGGTTAGCTTGTTGAACATCTCTGTGCAAATTTTGAGTTGGGCGGACTGCTTCCTAGCAAAAGGCCTGATCATGAAAACTGTGCAGTTTCCTAGATGAGTAGTCGGTCGACTGTCAAGAGGACTGATTGGGAAAACTGCACAATTTTCTGAGGGAGATAAGGATGGGCACTTGGTGTCTATCTGGCCTGTCTGCGCAATTTATTCAGTCAGTAGAGTGGGCAAGGTAAGTAGCCTCTGTGCAATTTTTGAGGGGAGTTAGTCTTGGGGTGGCTGTCGGGTCCGACTATCTGGGTGGTCACCATGAAAGTTGATTGGATTTCTTGTGACCAGTGTAGCTTGGAAAGACTTGCTTGGTTCTTCTGCACTGTTCTAGGTGACAGTCGATTGAGTCGATGGCAGGGTGATGGTCCAATAGTCATAGGGGATTCCGGTCATTATAACTTCAGGAAAATAACTAAGTGTGTGAACGATCAAAAGATACATAGGTGATCATGCAAACACACACTCACATGACTCGATGCCGAAATGACTCAAAACATCCATACACACATGTTCAACATGACTGACCAATGGTGCAAGCGACAAGCACGACAATCGTGATTGATTGTTAATGGATCATAATGGCACTTGTGTGATAATGAATGTGACTCCGTGTGTGAGTGCGACATATGCTTTCATATCGAACACAACAAGTACACATGAAGCGAAGACTTTGAGCATTACTAGAACATGGTCGTAACCATGACTTAGATACCAACATGCAAAAACTTGGGTGAAATGAAAAAGCAAGTCAGATGCAAAGACTCCCATGGACTGATAGCGTGAACTTGAGGGTGTGCAGTCATCAAGTGAAACTCGTAAGGGAGGCTCCGAAATTAGGTGCAGGCCAAAATTTTGGAGGGTGGTTGTAGCTGCTACAACACCATCATAGATCAAAAGCATAAATCACATGAAACCATCATAAAGTAGAATTATAATTCACATGTAATCATCATATACTAGAATCATAAATCACATGCATAGTAAAATTGAAAAAATATATCGATACTTGTCCTTTAATCGATCCTTACTTCTTCCTTTGTTCTTATTTTGTACGCACACCGGATCGATTGCCATATGAGACAAACACCCAGTGCCTTCTCCTCAACCAAGTGCACATATACATAGTGTGCATCACTCACATATGACCACACACGACATACAACTCCATGTAATACATGCACCTACACCTGACATACAACACTTACACCTACACCCAGTGTATTCAATACAATAGATACACCTACATTCGGTGTATTTAATACAATAGATACACCTACATCCAATTCATAACATAATACATACACCTAAACCTAGTGTATACAATACATACATGTGCCTACATCCAGTGCATAATACAACATACACCTACATTTCGCGTACAACACGACACAATACATCTATACCCGATGTACAACACCACACAATACATGCACGTACATAATGCATGTACATAGACCGCATGCCCTAAACACAACATGTATTACATGCAGACAATACTACACATGCACTAGTACCATATGTATAACATGTACACAATACCACCTGTACACCGCACCACCTGCACAACGTGTGCACACTATCACATGTACACAGTGCCACCTGCACAATGTGTACACAATGCCACATGTATACTACACCACTTGTAGAACGTGTACATAATACCACTTGTACGTAGTACCACATGCATGACATGTACACAACACCACATGTACAATATGTACACAGAACCACCTGCACACAACGCCACTTGGACAACATGTACACAACACCACATGCACACAACACCATATGAACTTAGCACCACATGTAAAACATGCATGCAACACCACATGGATGTAGAACTGCATATCCAACATGTACATAGCATCATTTGTGCACAACACCACATATCCAACACACGCAGAGCACCATATGCATACAACATCGCATATCCATCATGCACACAGTACAATATGTACACAACACTGTATATCCAACATGTGCATAGAACCATGTATACCCAGCATTGAATATGCAACACCCTATTGTTGTGTGTGGAGCATGATTGTTCAGAGGTCTTTGTTTCAGCCGGATGTATACCGCAGGAAGTTTTGTACACCCCTCCACGCGGGGGGGACTTGTCCCCCTCGTGGGGGTCCGGGGGCCAGCGGTCCCCCGGTGGGGGCTCGGGGGCAGCGCCCCCGAAGCTAAAAACAGATGTAAATTTGCCTTGTAAAAGTATAGTAATTTCTAGTCAATCTGGGTCGTTCACTAGGCGGATGATATGACGGTAGAACTTATGTTTAGTTTAGGGTTTTTTGCCCTAGAAGGTAACCCCTCTCTTTGTATGAGGGAATTGTATTTGAGGCTGTGAGATAGATGTGTATTCTGTGTGAGCGAGAAACAGAGAGGTGAGACTGTGAGAGAAGACAGAGGATATTACAGTGGATTTGCTGTAGGTTGTGTCTCTTCAT
>APFE030336636.1:102651-131095 GCA_000404065.3 Pinus taeda
AAATTTGCCTTGTAAAAGTATAGTAATTTCTAGTCAATCTGAGCCGTTCATTAGGCGGATGATCTGATGGTAGAACTTATGTTTAGTTTAGGGTTTTTTGCCCTAGAAGGCAACCCCTCTCTTTCTATGAGGGCATTGTATTTTGAGGCGGCGATAGAGGTGTATTCTGTGTGAGTGGGAAACAGAGAGGTGAGACTGTGAGAGAAAACAGAGGATATTACAGCGGCTTTGCTGTAGGTTGTGTCTCTTCATTTTGCTGGATAATAGAAAGGAAGGACTGGCTGTTCGAGGGGGACGTAGCCCAAACTGGGTGAACCACGTATATCTGTGTCTCTCTTGTTTTGTGCGTTTTCTGTGTTTATATTTCTGCAATATTTTATGTGTTCCATTGCTCCGTAATATATAATTTTCTAACACCTATACATAATATTTCATAAATAACATGTACACACACTACATATGCACAATACTACATGCGCACAATCATCCCAGATGCAACATGTACAATGTATACAAAATATGCACAAAAATAATACCACATATCCAAAACCACAGTGTCCTTGCCAAGAAACCTTACTTCTAGTGTCTTATTCATTCTTATCCTAGCATGCCACAGACCACACTACTTTCATTTCACTAATGTATCCCTCAGTAGATCTTATCCATAACACATACATACATATACATAAACATTAGAATAAAACAATCACGATCCATGATGACCATGTCAGATAATAACGTGCATACATACATATATTGATATAATCATTAACATAAAACAATAATGATCACAACATAAATACTAGATATCAAGGTCAAGGTTAAGAGAAATTCCTTTATTCATGCACAACATTGAGAACCACCATTCCCAACTTATTCAAACCATCGGACATCTTAGATCCATTTTGTTACACAACAATTTGTCACCGTCCCTGTTACCCCTTCTCCCGCACCTTGGAGGACTCATTCCAGGACTTGTGAGAAGTGACATGACCTGGAAACACTTGCATTGTATTCCCTTGAGTATGAACTTCATATGCCCTGAAGACATCTTCTACAAAAAACCCATAAAAACAGCCTTTTTTCCATTGGCGCGGTTTCACTGTGCATCACTCGCGCCAATGGGGGAAATCCTCCAAAGAGGGCACACAAGCTGGCGCTCTGTCTCAGAGTCGCACTCGCGCCAGCCAAAATGGGTAGTGTTTTTAACAAACCAACATCCGAAGGTTCTTCTTAACCCACTCCTAAACTGAATCTATCTTAAGTTGGTTTAGTTTGGCTTCGAATCTCCATAGAAGGGAAGTGGTTTGCCACCTCTCATGGAAGCTTCTTAGTGATAAAGCCAATCCCATGAATATTTTGGATGATCCTAACTCCTCCTCTTCTATCTATAAAAGCTTGTCCTTTTGCCTTTGACAAGCTAGTCCCAAGTTCCAGAGATTCCAATGATTGAGAATTGCTAAGTTCATGCTGCAAGAAGCCTTCTTCATTCCCATAAGGCTAAATCTAAAGTAAGGAGATTCTTGTCCAAATAACCAAGGAGAGAGAGGCTTTTTCCCATTCCCATCAAGCTTTGCAAGACATGTGCTACTGATCACCCAGCCAAAGGAGGATTTGTCGTCAGAACTATGGTTGTATTCTTCTTCATTCATCAATAATAGACGATTATTATTATGGTTCCACTCTTATTGTTCTTTTGTAATGATGATGAGTTATATCCTTTCTGACTGATATATAGTTGCATCTATTGGATTTTATGCTTGTGTTTGTGTCGTTCTTTGCATGTGCAGGTGTCCATTCACGGTGATCATGGGGATCATGACCAACCGGAGCAAAGGAATGGAAGTGTCGACTCTTCTACAAGTACTAGCGTTGGAATCCAGGTAGGCCCTCATCATTGGTCTTTGATTTGCAATTAGGAACCTGTGTGATAGTTGTTTGATTGTTGCTAGACCCAATTTGGGCTAGTAGGGATCGCCTCTATACGCAGAGGGGATTTACCTCCACAACAATTTGGCGACTCCACTGGGGAGTTAGCTTTTTGTCTTGTTGTTTGTTTTGTTTTGTTGTTCGATTTGTAAACTTTAGATGGAGCCTGAAGTACGGCCAGATAGCCTTCGAAACGCTATTTCTCTGCATTAGCGAAGTAGATCAACACCACTTCAGTCCATCTCCAGTTTGGTTTATGAACTGAACGGCTTGGAACTTGCCTTGTTTCTTGGTTGTTTCGTGGTTTTTCCTGCTTGGTTAGCCTTCTGGGTTGAGTTCTTGTGCTGCTTCTTGTCCCTTGGTGTACCTGGATACTGTTGGCCTAGCTTTGGCTTGTTTGTTTTTTATTTTTGCATAGCAAACTTGACTGGTGCGCTTTTATAGCGTTATAGTCCCGCCAATTGGTGCTTGTTGCTCATTGACAACCCATACCAATCCCTAAAAGGCGCTAGTTGCATCCTGATAGTCGCGCTAGGCTTGGGAACTTTTGAAGTTTGCTTGGTTCTGAGCCTCCTGAGCTTGGTTTTTGTTCTGGGTACCTTTTTTCGACTACTTGAGTGTGTTGGAGTGTTGTTTGACTAGCTTTGATCTTTACCCTTTGGGTGTTTGCCTTTTTCCATCGATTTCACATTTCTAGCCCTATGGCATCTAGTGGCTTTATGTGTCGAACCTTCCTCAGGTGTTTTGATCTTCTAGTGGTCCAGTCGACTCTCTGATTACTCCCTTGCACTTGTTTGGTGGTTGTAAATTGTTTTATTGCGTTATTTGGGTGACTTGCTCCATTTTCACTTGAATTCCGCTTCGTTTCTCTTTGAGCCTAGATTACACGGCTCATTGGTCTCTTTGGGATTTTTCTCGTTCTTTGGAGGTTTGCTTGGTGTTTTAGGGATCTGAATGTGCTTGTATTGAGTGGAATTTGTTTGTTATCATTTCTCAAAGTTTATTTAGTGCATTTTGCCATCAACATAAAGAAAAAATCTCTTTTGCTTTGTATTAGTTAATAAGAATTAGAGCTTTTCATTGTCATTAGTGATTAGTAATCTTGAAGAAAAGTTTGTTAATTTCCATTAGCTGCATTAGAGAGGTTCTTTGTTGTTTTGTGATCATTTCGTTTGCGTGAAAGCTCTCAAACCCTCTCGTAACTAGTGTTCATCAAATGAAATGACATATTTTGGCATATAGTTTGCATTTAGGGAATTTTGAGATATTACATACAGTAAGGCCTGAAAACTGAAACCTAATACAAGATCACCTTTAAAATGAACTGAATGAATCTAACAACACATTCGAACATAATGCACACTTTTTGGAGGTCTAGGCTAGAGACGTGCTCCACATCGTTAAACCTAGTCACTTTTGTTTCCACTCAAGGTTGGGTGATTCCTCCTTTTGTGACTCAATAGTGGTCTAGTACGTTCTTGTGCTCCCACGTACCGTCGAGTATATGGGGAGACCTCACTAGGTTATCATCCTTTATCCATAGGAAGCCGTGTCTGCCACCTTACGAACCGTAACGCACTGAACACAGCATTTGGGAAGATTGACTACCATACAAAAAGTCCTTGGTTTTCATACGATTGCCAAGGTGTATATGCAATTTTACGGATTGTCTGGTAAACCTTTTGCCTAGTTCTCCAGAGTAGTCACTTTTTGATCCTTTTCAACCTTCTCAAAAGAAAAGGCTCACCTGAGCATTTGTCACTTCGGGCTCACTAAACATTCAAAGGAAACTAGAGTCATCTTTTTTTCCTTTTCTCGACTCTTTAAAGATGAAAAGGTCAAGTTATGTCCTTGTGTCTTAAAATTTATTTGGCCACGTTCACACTTACCCTATTAGATCTTGTTTGCATTAGTTTGAGTAGGGTCCTTTCTCGTTAATTTGTCTAGGATTTTTTGAATTGAATCATCCTAGCAGAATCATTGATCTCGTCTCCCTTCCCTATTGACCAGGGTTCTCCTTCTTCTGCTTCTCCTGAGACACCGGTTGGTAGTGGCACTTTCCTTGTTATTCCGAGTGTCCAACCGCTGAACTCTCCCACTCCAGAAGATGATTTTGACGATCTTCATTGGAGCCCTGTTTGGGAGCCTTCCGAAGAGGATACTCCTTTTACTCCTACTGGTGTATCGGCCCCAATGTCTTCCTCTGATATGGATGACACATCTCCCATCACGAGTGAGACACCCATTCTGACGAGTGTGGAAACTCCTATCTTGGCCGTAACCCCACCCTTCACTGTCACCCCTCTCGTGTCACGTTTCCTTTATGCTATAAGGCTTTGAGGGATGTTATGGGTTCTAGGAACTCCTCCTCAGGTACCATGTGGGATCACAACATCACTCCCACTACAGGATCTTTTATTCCTCAAGTTCACAATACAGTTGTCACTTCAGTCCCGACTATTCCAACTGTTTGTGTAGCGTCTTCAGCACTTGTTGTTGGTACCATTATGGCATCCTCGATTGTAACTACTGTTGCTGGTCCGTTCCACGGTTCAGTAAATAGTGGCCAGTCGGTACCTACATCCAGAGTTGTCAATCCTACACTTAGTGCCCCACCTTCTTCTGGTTCCATTCCAGTAGGGGAGGCATACAATCAGTATTTACAGGCCGTCCAAAATTCGGGCATGCAAGGTCCAAATCATTATTATGACCCCATAGGGCATCATCTTTATATTGGATCTTTGCCATCTTAGCCTACGGTTGAGGTCTCAGTCCCGTTAAGTGTTGCTTTGGGTACCACTCGTTATGGTGGTGGCCAAGCACCCCTTTCAGATCAAGGACTGTCTTATCAAGGACTATCTTATCAAGTTCAACCGTCTTACACGCAGCCTTCTTATGGGCAGCAGTATTACGAGCAATCTTATCCAGGGCAGCCTGGAGGCCCACAAGGACAACCCTTTCAGGGACAACCTTCGGCCTATGGTGGTCCATATTTCACTTATCTTGGGCAACGCTATGGGAATCTAGGACAACATTATACGCAACAAGGACAACCTGGGATCTAGCAGGGGTACCCTTCGGGGCAGGGTGGTCAGCCTTACGTACAGCAAGGCCGACCCACTGTCCAGTCTGGTCAACCATCTGGACAATTTGGTCAACCAACCGTCCAGTCCACTCAGCCATCTGTTCCACAAGGACAACCCTTGGTTGTACAAGGACAACCCAACACCCAACAAGCTCAACCTTCTGGGCAAGTGGGTCAATCCCAAACTCAACCACGGCAACCTTCCGGCCAGGTGGCCCAATCTCAATCCTCTCAAGGACATCTTTATGGGCCTACTCAACCGGGCATGCAAATGGTGATTGCTTCTCAAGCTCAACCCGGTTTTCAGCCCCAGGCTGGGCCCCAGACCCAAACTGGTCTTCAGATGCAAGGTGGGTTTCAATCTCAACCTTCTTATCAAGTGCAGCCTAGTCCCCAGGCTCAATATGGAGCACAGCAACCGTATGGTTACCAGCAACTCCAGGGGCAAGCTCAGTTTGCCCCATACCAAAATTATCAACAAATGCAGGTCGCTCCTTATCAGAATTACCAGCAATAGTATGTTGCTCTTGCAGGCCAAGTTCATAATCAATGGGGTGCTAGGGGGAAAATCCAGGGTCAGCCATCCAGTTATGGCTATAACCCCTATGGACAGAATCCCTACGGACAGAACCCCTATGGGCCAGGTTCGTCCAGACAAAATCAATGGGGGCAACCAACAACTAGTTGGAACCCTGGTACTGCCTCTTATCCACGGCCCCAGATGTCCTTCAATCCTTAGTTACCCTTCTTAGCAACATTGGAACTGCCAAATGTGTCCAAATTGACTAATGATCCTATCCTTCATAATCCATTCTGGCCACCAGTTCCAACCAAGATTCCCAGTGATTGTCCCAAATTCGATGGCAAAGCTGGAGAAGACCCTCAAGCCCACGTTATGACTTATCACCTTTGGTGTTCGTCAAATTTGTGGCTTGATGATTCAATCCGGCTCCGCCTTTTCCAAAGGACTCTCACTGGCTCTGCTGCTAAGTGGTACATTGAGCTAACTCGTGGATCCTTTCAAGATTTTAACTTGTTGGCAATGGCATTTCTAACTCATTTTCAGTTGCCAATTCGGTATGAGACAGGAACGCATCTCCTTACATCTCTTAAACAGGACACGACCACGCACATATTCGATCATATACATGAATGGAGACGGCGTCGTCGTTTGATCAAGTTCTGGATTCCTGATCAGCTCCTGACCGATTGGTTTACAACCTCCTTTGTCCTTGCGATCGTGCGAGACATTGCTATGGGAGCTTGTGTAACTGAAGAGTAGGCTATTGCACGTGCTCAGTACCTGGACTTGGTATATTCCCAGTCTGGTACCCTATATGATTATCTGCCTAACGCCCCGAGGCCCAGAACATCCAAAACTCCGCCGAAGCCATCTGTTGACGGTGTTATTGGCTCTGTAAATCCGTCTTCAAAGAAATCTTCCGCGAACCATGGGAAGCGAAAATTGAGTGCTTCAAATGAAAACACTTCTCAGGGTGTGTCTAATTCTGGAAATACTTCCGAGGTTAACGCCGTCTAGTCCACCACGGTGGATAAAGCCTCGAAAGAAAAGAAGAAGGCGAAAGTGAAAAATAAATCTAATCAACCCAAGCAGCACTCCCCTAAACCTCCACCCGAGGAAGGAGCCAAACATAAACTGAAGTATCCTTGTCTTATCTGTGACGAGGATCACTATACCAAAGACTGCCCAAGGCGGTCCAAAGTTAGTCGTTTGTTGAAAGGCACTCCTGGGACTCCTGCGGTGCTGAAAGAACCTTTCCCCTCACAGCAAACGCAAATGGTGGTTGACCCATCCTCATCTTCTTCTCTCTTTGGTTCCCAAGTGTTAATGGCTGGAACGATTCCCGTTCACATTACGACTCGAGCAAAGGAATATCAGTCACCTGCCGGGAAAGAGCCTGAGGTCCCCTCAAGTGCTCCTTCGTCCAGTTCTGGTCCGCTCCATATAGAGAGACCTAGCACTAAGATGCCTATTTGACCCCCTCCTAAAGGTGTACTCCGGAGATCTTCTTTCAACCCTAATGCTCGTGCTGCCCAGCACTACAGCATCATTGAGGACTTAGCTTAGGCTCCATCACCTATGTCCGCTCTAGAAGTTCTCCAGAGCTGCACCCCCCAGAGAAAGTCCTTGCTATCAACCATCAGTGGCATCGACCCGGCCAACTTGGATTTGATCACTTTTGATCTCGAGAGCCATGTACCGAGACTGCCTCGCCAGATTTCCTTCCTCATTCAGGTCATCATCAATTCTAAAACGATTCATCGTACGGTCATTGATGAAGGCGCTTCAACTTGCATTATGTCTGTTGCTTGTTGGAAGACTATTGGGTCTCCGACTTTGAGTCAGTCTCCTACGACCCTGGAAGCCTTTGACGGGAGAGAATCTCACCCTTACGGTATCCTCCAATGCTTGCCGATTACTTTGGAAGGAAAGACTGTTGAAGTGGAAGTTGAAGTCATTGATGCTAATCTTACTTACAACCTCCTTTTGGGCCAGAGCTGGACATATGCCATGCGTGTTGTGGCTTCATCTCTTTCTCGTGTCATTCGTTTTCCTCATCAAAGGAAAATTGTCACGATAGACCAGATTTCCTTCTTCGCTTTCTCTTTCGAAGGCAACGTTCCTTTTGTGGAGCATACCTCTATTCCATTGGAGAGTGTGGGAGTCGGGCTCTTTAATGGGTCTCTTTTCACTCCCACCTCTGAACCTCGCCTCTATCAATATGATTTTGGTTCATTCTAATCCTTGGGTCTTTCCCCCCATTGACTAGATAGAGTCGTGGAGCGATGAGATGCGGTTGACTCCCGCCAAACTCAACTACGTCGAGATTGGTTCTGTATCAGCTCCTCCTTCTGAATCTGCTTCTTTAAGCGGAGCTCTTGACTCGTATGCTCATTCCCCTTGGCTTGGATATTGTGCTTCTTTGGATCCTTTAAAGGAAATATTTCCTTCTGATGAAGCCATTATAGAGACCATGTCTCTCGAGGAACCCCCTTGGTTCAATCTTCACCATCGTTCCTCGTTCCTCCCTACCCATCAGGAAATGCTTGCCTGTCTTGAGCGGTTTGCTTGTTGTCTCCCTTCACAACCCCTTTAGACACCCATCCAAGTATATCAAGTGTCCTCTGAAGGGAATCTGGGAAACATCACGCAAACTCAATCGATCGACATCTCTGTTAAACCAACGATTGTCGAGCATATCTATATCGTAGTGACTTGTACTCCCGAGGAAATTCAGCTTTTTATTCGTCTCTTTCATGAGTTTTGTGACGTCTTTGCTTGGTCTTACGAAGAAATGCCCGGCATCGACCCCAACATTGTGGTGCATGAGATACCCACATATCCAGGAGCTAAGCCTGTCCGACAGCGCTTATGCCCTGTGCACCCCCGAAAGGCTACGGCCATTAAAGCAGAAGTCGAAAAGCTTCTCAAGGCTGGTTTTATCTACCCCATCCCACTCATAGATTGGGTCTCCAATATCATCCCTGTGGATAAAAAGCAGGGTACCATCAGAGTCTGTGTTGATTACCATGATATTAATCGAGCCTATCCAAAGGATAACTACCCCACACCCTTCATTGACCAGCTCATTGATGAGTGTGCCGGAAGTGAGATATACTCGTTTATGGACGGTTTCTCTGGTTATAACCAGATTAATATCGTGCCAGCTAATCAACACAAGACCACCTTTATCTGTCCGTGGGGCACTTTCGCTTACAAAAAGCTCCCTTTCGGTCTAAAGAATGTCGGTGCTACCTTCCAACGCGCGATGTCTTATGCATTCCATGATATTCGACACATCGTGCAGCCTTACCTGGATGATCTACCGGCTCATTCAGCTAAGTGTCAAGACCATCCCGCTCATCTCCGTGAAATCTTTCTCCGCTGTCGACACTACTGTATTCGACTCAACCCGCATAAGTGTGTCTTCTGCGTAGAGTCTAGCAGACTTCTCGGGTTCATCGTCTCATGAGAGGGCATCCGTCTGGATCCCCTTAAAGTCGAGGCCATTTTGAATCTTCCTTCCCCTGCTTCCTTACGGAAATTGCAGATCTTGCAGGGTAAAGCAAACTTTTTACGACGCTTCATCCCGAACTATGCCGAAGTAGCCAAAGGTTTTACGCGGTTGCTAAAGCGAGACACCCCGTTTTGATGGGATGCCATCGCTCAAGAGTCTTTCGAACATCTCAAAGCTCTCCTTGTTTCCTCTCCTTTGTTGTGTCCTCCAAATTACCATCACTATTACACTTTGTATCTGGCTGCTGCTGATACCACCATTGGCATGGTTCTTGTTCAAGATGACAATGATGGCACTGAACACGTCATTTATTATCTTAGCCGCAATTTATTAGATACGGAATCTCGATATGCTTACGTCAAGAAGTTGGCATTGGCCACCGTTTGTGCCATCCAACGCTTCCACCATTATATCTTGTTGCGTACTACGACAGTGATCTTTGATTGCAACCCAATGACATACATTTGGTCACGTCAGCTGCTGGGGGGCAAATACTCGAAGTGGATTGTCATCCTCCAAGTGTTCGACTTGGAATTCACTACTACCAAGTCCAAGAAATCGCTTGTCTTCGCTGAATTGTTGTGCTCTTTGCCATCTCGTGCTGCACCCTCTTGGTTAGAGGCTCACATTCCGGACGAAACACTTTTCCTAATCAGCACCCTCGATCCCTGGTACGGGGATATCATTGTCTATTTACAGATGTCCTCTTTTCGTCCCAATACATCTAAAGATGCTCGACGACGGATCTGCCATCAAGCCCAACCATATCGCATTGTTGGAGACACCCTGTACCATCTCGGCATTGATTTTATTCTCTGCCGAAGTTTAACACTCGAAGAAGCCGAGAGAGTTTTAAATGACTACCACTCTGGCGCCTGTGGCGGTCACATGTCCGGATATGCCAATGCACAGAAAATCCTCCGCGCATATTACTTTTGGCCCTCCATCTTTAAGGATTGTATTCTTGTCGTTTGCTCTTGTCACGAGTGCCAAATCTACCAATGGAAGATGCGTGCACCTCCTGCTCCACTGCACCCCGTTGGTACCGTCGGCCCTTTTGCGAAATGGGGCATCAATTATATGACCTATAACCCTGGCTCGGTGGGGGGCATGGGTATATCATCGTTGCCGTTGATTACTTCACGAAATGGGTCGAGGCAATGCCTACATTTTCTGAAGATGGTAACACCACGGCGCAGTTTTTATTCAATCATGTTATCTCACGGTTCAGTGTCCCTCAAGCCGTCATCACTGATCATGGCAAGCATTTCCGTAATCATATGATGGCTGAGCTTACAACCCAGTCGGACCTATGGCATGATAGTTCGACTCCATATTATCCTCGGGCCAACGGTCAAGTAGAAGCCGTTAACAAGGTCTTGGTTACAATGCTTCATCGAACCATTGGCATGCATAAATTTGACTGGCACTTGATGTTGTTCTCTGCCTTGTGGGCCTACCGAACCTCTGTAAAGGATGCCACCGGTTTCACTCCTTTCCAATTGGTTTATGCACTGGAGGCTACCCTTCCTATTGAGTGTGAGATCCCTTCATTAAAATTAGCCGTCGAATTACTCCCTGACACTACTCTAGTAGAGGAACGCCTTCTTTACTTGGAGCAGCTAGACAAGACTCATCGACTAGCCTCTTTAGCTATCGAATCACAGAAGAAGTGAGTGAAAACTCACTTCGATCATACTGTTCATCCTCGTTCTTTTGTTGAGGGAGATTTAGTCCTGCTCTATGATCAAGCTAATGATAAGTTGGGGGCAGGAAAATTCGAGCCCATGTGGCACGGGCCTTACATTGTAAAGAGAGTTTTGCAAAAAGGGGCCTACGAGCTTATTGACTACGAAGGGAATCCCCTGGATAAGCCCCGGAATGGGCTTTACTGGAAAAAATATTATGCATAATTCCAGGCACTCTATTTTTTGTACATACGTGTTCTTTATCAAGTGTGTTGTCTGTGCATGATTTTATGTTTTTGTCTTGGTGAGTCGGCGTGATTGCCACTTATTGTGTCCTTTTGCTTCTTGGATAAATGTCTGGTTCGCCTTACGTTGGTTTCGCTGATGGTGCCTCCCGCAGTACACGCAACGTGTCTTCTGCGGCATGGGTGATCTACGATCCTCATGGTGAGTTAGTAGACCTTCAAGGGGTTTGTCTAGGTTGTACCATGAATAATGTTGCTAAGTATAGTGCTGTGATTGAGTTACTAGCCGAGGCGATTCATCTCGGTATTCGAACATTGGTTGTGAACTTGGACTCTCAGCTTGTTGTCCACCAGCTCAATGGGCGTTATTCCATCAAAGACCATAGGATTTTAAGGTTATATTTACGTGTTAAGTTGTTAGAAACGGATTTTGATTTCATTACATATCAACATATTCCAAGACGATTTAATATGTTAACCGATGCATTAGCTAATTATGTATTGGACAAACATTTGCATAACATGTAATTTAAAATAGCATAAGAAGCATAAAACACAATAAACCATAAAGCATATGTATATATATATATAAATATATATATGTTCAAATGTTTGCACCGTGTGCATCATCAAAAAATAATACATGTTTGTCTTAGTACATCCGGAGACAACATGTCTCTCAAAAAATATGCATGGAAATAAAGCCTAGATATCTAATCCCTATGGTGCTCATGGTAGCATGTCATTGCCCGCACCAGGCATCTCAAGAGTCGGTGGATGTGACTCGGCACCCCCACTGTGTGCCTCTGGTACGCTAACGGGACATCCGCTAGCCGAGCATAATCAGAATCCCTCGAGCGATACCCTCAAGGTTCTGGATGAGTTCTCCCCCCTCAGCACCCTCCTCTTGAGGATCTGCTGTAGGCTGGTTTCTCCTTGCAATAGGAGACATGCTGGCTAGTCGCTCCGGGCCAACATCTGCATATGCATATAATTGCTATTAGAACAAGCATTTATTAACAAAAAAATCATAAAGCACAAAATCGAAAAGAGGTCATACCTATCTCCTCATCCCAATCCTCTCCCTCTGGCAGTGGGAGATCAGGGTCACTAGTGAAGTCAGTCCCTGCATACGGCCAATCCTCAATCACGATCCGTTGGCAGCGAAGCCACCCAAAAACCTCTGGCCTCCATGACATTTGCTGGCCTCCCCCCCTCTAGGCATCAGTGCCGGCCAACGAGCCATCCTCGGCTCTCGAGGCACCGGATTAGGTACGAAGGCCCCTTGGCCCTGGAAGATTGGTACCCATTCCAAAATGAACATCACCAGAATGGAACCGTACCCGAACTGCTGCAGTTTGCCACGCTTACCTTTTGTAAGCTGCCTCTTCAAGTTGGTCGTCACCGCTGCTGCCCAATTGAAGATGGTCAGATTTAGACACTCTATAGCCAGTATAAGTTGGTTCTTTGTTGCTTCGTGGGGTGCCTGTGCCCCTGCAGCCCGTGTGATGGTGAACAACACTGCTTTGAGTATTAGGTCTGGGATAGTGGCGATGTCCACTTTTGAGCTGTCGGATCCAAATTTTTCCCCTGGGCACACTCGAGCCATCACCTCCTCCATCTTCTCACCGGATGGCCTACTACTTGTCAATAGGGGCACCAACCCTCTGCGCGATAGTCCTGTGATGAAATAGACGTCAGATACATCCAGTTCTAGTACTTGGTCTCGTATACGAAACACTTGATCGCGTTCATCCCAAAGGTTGATTAAGTATCGTAAGAGCTCTGGCTGAGCTCGTAGATAAGACGTGAGGAAGTATTTCTTTAGCCCGTAATTTCTAAGGGCTTCCATGCAGTCTTCATTAGCTATGGCCAATTCGTCTACTCTGTCATGCTCTCTTTCCTTCCATTGGAGCACCATTTTGTTTGTTTCCCTGCAACCACAAGGTCAAGAAACATCAATTAGATCTTTGGTAAACTTAAAAATGTATTGAAATCGCTTTAAAATTGTTAAATTTGAAACAAGGGTGCGCTCGGCCATTGGCGTGATTGTTTCTAAAATAGTCGCGCCCATGGGCGTGAGCCTTTGGAGAAAAAGGGCCCATTAGCGCGGGTCTGTGCCCGAAACCCGTGCCAATGGGCGCAACCCTATTTTTTCAAATTCCCTCAACAGGGGTCGATAAAAGAAGCTAAAGAAACTAAAGAATGGATTAGAATGGAGTAGGAGAGGAGGCCTCTTACCTGGAAATGATGGTGCTCTGAATGGTCGCACGGATTCGTCGCAATCGTTGCCCGAAGATCGCACACCAAAAGCACTACTGTCACTCTCCAATGAGGTAAAAGTCAAAAGTAATTTTTATTTTTACCATTTTCACATGTTTATAGCTTTTTTAACCCTAAATAGGTTTTAAAAGTCATTTTTATGAATATTTTAATATATATTTTTGTCGAAAATGGATTTTACACTCGTTTTTGTGTAGTGACAGGTTTTCGTGCGACTTAGGCGACGAAACAAGTTGTATTTTATACTTTTTTGGACTCGGTAAATACACAAAAAAGTCATTATGGAGTCATCTTTCTGCTCTTTTCTGACTCTCTTAACATGAAAAGAATGCCGAGTTATTCCTCTCGACTCGTTAAACGTAAATAAGAGGCAATCTTCTTTAAACTCTTTTTCGACCGTGTAACAACGAAAAGATCGTCGAACCCTTGTCATTTCAGGTTCGTTAACGGTTATGAAACGACGTGGTTTCGATCGCTTTTTTACTTTTTCAGGTCGAAATCACTACTCATGAAAAGTACTCCTCGATCGTAATGATCGGGCGGTTCTTTCGAGCATTGTTTTATACGTTTTCGGGTTCGAGAGACACAACTTTACGAAAAAGGACACCCCTGGAGTTTCCTTTTCCGCTGTCTTTTCAAACTCTCTAAACATGAAAAGACGCCGAGTTCTTCCTTTGTCAGACTTGTTAAAACTTGATGACATTGGATTCCGTCAAAATGACCCTTTACAAGCATATGATATCCTCGTCAAGCTTGTCATTAAAATAACCGGGATACTCACCAGAAATGGTGGGGAAAATGGAACTAGAATCATTGTTGTGTAGGCAGTATGTTGCTCTTGAACATGGCACTTGTCTGCATTCGTTTCTGGGTGGGGACATCTCATCTCGTTTTTCACTTGCCTCCATGGGTTTGGGTGATCCTGTTTGACCTCTCATCTGCTCATTGCCTTGTCACCATGACCTTTGATCATTTGATGTCAAATATGTCCAAGTCCATTGTCATGCCACCGGTATGTTCAAGAGAAGTTGACCTCTGTAGAATAATCAACCTCCCTCTGATAACTCACATAATCCTCATTCACAAAACATCTTATCCTTCTCTGTTTCCTGTCGATGGTGTGGGAAACATTATGGCCCACCTTCGATCAAGGTCACTTCCTGTCGACTTCAGCTCATTATCCAGGAAGTTGGCCTAGAGACACCCTTTAGGTGCCTTGGAGCCTACATTCCTCAATGGTAGGTTCTTCATGTTCGACGTGAGGTTTTCATCATTGGCCTCCGATCGAATGATTCTACGGGTGTTCGATGCCGGCTCACTGATTAGCACACTGTAGATTGTACCTATAGTACCTTGATGACCATTGTCATCATTGGTGGTACCTCTCACGTCTATTAATAGTTTTCATCATTGACTGGTAATCAAATGACGTTCCTGAATGTTTGACTTCGACTCCCATATTCGCATGCTTAAACTTGTACTTTGTTCGGGTCGAGATGGAGCACAAGACCCTAGATTTTGTCTCTTAGAATCTAGGTTGCGATTTTGTGGATTATTATGATCATTACATGACTCCTTCACTGGATGGCTGCTACCATGCCTGAGTCTATTTATCAATCCTTACTGGATGGTTGCGCCCATACCTTGGATCTAGATTTTTATGTACTCTACTATGGATGGTTGCGCCTATACCACATACATCATGTACTTGAGATATCAGTTGTACTTCTCCATAGAAGTTCTCCGGCGGCAGTGTTTTCGGTTGGCCATGTTCTTGTAAAGAATTTCACCCCTCTCTCTCTCTTTCGGGCCTCATGCTTTAGGGGGCATCTATTACACAACAATTTGTCACCGTCCTTGTTACCCCTTCTCTCGCACCTTAGAGGACTCATTTCGGGACCTGTGAGAAGTGACATGACCTAGAAACACTTGCATTGTATTCCCCTGAGTATGAACTTCATATGCCCTAAAGACATCTTCTACAAAAAACCCATAAAAACAACCCTTTTCCATTGGCGTGGTTTCACTGTGCATCAATCACGCCAATGGGGGAAATCCTCCAAAGAGGGCACGCCAGCTGGCGCTCTGTCTCAGAGTCGCACTCGCGCCAGCCAAAATGGGTAGCTTTTTTAACAAACCAACATCCAAAGGTTCTTCTTAACCCACTCCTGAACTGAATCTATCTTGAGTTGGTTTAGTTTGGCTTCAAATCTCCATAGAAGGGAAGTGGTTTGCCACCTCTCATGGAAGCTTCTTAGTGATAAAGCCAATCCCATGAATATTGTGGATGATCCTAACTCCTCATCCTCTATCTATAAAAGCTTGTCCTTTTGCCTTTGACAAGCTAGTCCCAAGTTCTAGAGATTCCAAAGATTGAGAATTGCTAAGTTCATGCTGCAAGAAGCCTTCTTCATTCCCATAAGGCTAAATCTAAAGTAAGGATATTCTTGCCCAAATAACCAAGGAGAGAGAGGCTTGTTCCCATTCCAAACAAGCTTTGCAAGACATGTGCTTCTAATCACCCAGCCAAAGGAGGATTTGACGTCAGAACTATGGTTGTATTCTTCTTCATTCATCAATAATAGATGACTATTATTATGGTTCCACTCTTATTGTTCTTTTGTAATGATGATGAGTTATATCCTTTCTGACTGATATATAGTTGCATCTATTGGATTTTATGCTTGTGTTTGTGTCATTCTTTGCATGTGCAGGTGTCCATTCATGGTGATCGTGGGGATCGTGACTAGCCGGAGCAAAGGAACGGGAGCATCGACTCTTCTACAAGTACTAGCGTTGGAATCCAGGTAGGCCCTCATCATTGGTCTTTGATTTGAAATTAGGAACCTGCGTGATAACATTATTTGATTGTTGCTAGACCCAATTTGGGCTAGGAGGGATCACCTCTGTCCACAGAGGGGATTTACCTCCACAACACATTTACTTTACCTTTTCTAGTTATCTTTCTCATGATTGTAGTACCACCATCCATTTAACAGAATGGACCCAACCAGTCCAATTGACTGTCATAGTCTTACCTTCTGTTGCACTTAATCATGCAATGAGTTTCATCTGACTTCTTACATTACTTGTTCAGTTCCACACATCTCTCCCTGAGCTCCATCAACTTTCCTCTTCCCCAACTAATTGCCAAGACACTCAAAACATAAAAGGCAAGACGTGAAACATCCAAGAAGGGAACCATGAAACCAATAATGACACCACAACCCAAGTGGTATGGCCATGCACAAGACATAAACAAAATTCTAATCAAGCACAAAAAATAACCAAAAGACCAAAAGCACAAGACTAGCAAAAAACACCATGACTCAATCCCCAAGGTTCCCAAGGAAAGTTCAACTCGAGCCTTCTTCAAGATTTCCTGGAAATCTCTTTGCCATGCAATCACCTACATCATACTTCCATCAACACATAATTGTCAGTGCATAAATAACCATAACAATACACTGGTTACCTTACCTTGTTGTGCCAAGCACATTTCTTGCAACTGAACACATCCATGACATATCTCAAGGGACTCCAATTCCCTTGACAGATCCTCCTGCAACTAGAGATTGACTAATATACCTATCAAGTACATGTTCATGACTATAGCACATCTCCACATAATGCCAAACAAAATCAAGGTTAAGAAAACTCCTTGTATGAAAGGCACTCATTCATTTGGAATTAGGGTTTCCAAACATAGCCAGAGGGATTCTTGCCCAATTCCTTCCTTTTACCTTTTTTTTAAGCTTGTTGCAATCGAGGCTTACTATGCATTGTCGCATCACCCATCTATTAGTTATATACGCAAATCAAGTGTTACCTTATCATGCTAATACCTAAGATGATACCTTGCAAACTTCTCACACATGTCAGCCACATGTTCCAAATATCAAGATAATCATATCTACAATTTGAAATCAACCTTTACCAAGACTAATAATCATGTCATAATTCATAGTCAACTCATAGTCCTTAGACACAATGTTACAACTTTAACCTACTATACTCAAGTACATATCAACTGTCTCAACACATCTGTGTTAGCACAATCACCTTAAAAAATATCATTTGAACACATACTTATATTATGCAATTCATCAAACATCCATCCAAATTTCAAACATACCATGTTAAATAAATAAACTAGATGTCATAATAGACACAAAACAATCAACACCAAATAGATGACATAATCAAACATTCAAACACTTAACAGAAGACATAAGAAAGCTTATACCTTAATGTAGCTCAAGGGAGGCTATCTTGTCTACATAATAAATCTAGTTAGCAAGATATAACTTTACAACATGTCAATTCAAACAAAAATAAGATCACAATATCCATAACACTAACTAAATAACATGTTCAAATCATAAACTCATAAGAATTTATCATGTATGCATAGTAATCACATATGTACGATTGGTCTAGATTAGTAACACACAATGCAACACAATAAGTCAACTCATACATGAATGTCATAACCTTAACCATTTTCATAGGCCAATCCAATTTAGCATGATACATATGACATCAATATCTTAATGAAATAACCTTAATCATCAAGTTACTAGCATATAACAACCATAAGCTATATATCATGCTCATCGACAACATATAACCTAATCGTCAAGCTAAATATCCTATAAAAACAACAAGTTAACCTATAAGATACTCATCAACAACATATAACATAATCATCATGTTATCTAATATAAAACAACAATAGCAATGCATACAACTACAGGTTACTATCATTCTTGACTATACGATACATGTGCATATAACTACACTAATCAACTAACAGATATCATGAATGTAACCATAAGACGAAAAGACATCTACATAAACCTAATGTATATAAACCTAATGCATATGAAAATCCTTAACTTACATATCTGCATGTCAAACATACAATACCTGTATGACGCTCTGCTCTTACCCCAAAGTCTAATGCTACAAACACATTATGATGATTTACATATCCTGTTCTATCTCAAGCAACACATTAGCATCATAACAACCACTAGCATCATGATGACCTAAATTGCATACCATGACTTCACAAGGCATGTTTGACCTACTATTCATACATTACTATAACCAAGACCATGCATGCATGACAATTGCATAATCAACCATACACGTAGGAAGACATACTCTACGACAACACCTTCAACCTTCACATGGCGACATGACTACAACCATGATCAACACCATGCAAATGAAACAAGCACATGGACTACATGCATAAGGAACACATATGCAACCAACATGAAAGTCTAATGAACACATAACCCAAGCAGGGTGCAACCATGCTTTGATACCACTCTGTAAAACCCTCCTCCCACATCCCCAAGCAACCACCTAGATGGGGTAAACATGCGAAGAGAGGATACTATGGTATGATTCAACCTCTTAGGAAACCTTAAGGAAATGGAATTGATGGAAACACAACACACATGCCTCCCTTAGGTGCTTCAAGACCCCCAGGAGCTAATCCACAACTCTAGGTGCCCAACCCCTGAGTTAAACTAGCATTTAAATGAATTAAACCCAAATTTGATCCCATGACAAGGCAGGCATGCGACTGTAATCATATAGTCACTCTCACAAGATTTCTTGCCAGTGACTAGAGACCTAGTTTGTAAGTACTATGCCAGCGACTCCAAGATTTGAGTCACTTTTTCAGGCCCACCGCCCGGGTCACTGCCCATAATTGAACCATCTCTTCAAATTAGTAAAATAACATGGAAATGACAGTACTAAGGAAAATACTTGTTCAAGACCTTGACTGGACCCTACTAGCCATGATAGGAATTTTGTCAAACACTTCGTAAATATGAAACCTACAGGTGTAAATAATAGTTCTGAGCATAGGGGTCTCATACTTATCTGAGAATTGTTATGAAGCATTGTCTCCTTATCACATTAGCTTCCATTTCATCCATTAGGTCATAGATACATTGATAATTCAATAACAAATAAGAACATGATGAGAGCCACTAATGGTTGCTATCATAAAACATGTAAATAACCAGTATAATAGGGACATAAATACCAATGAAATCATAGCCATATAAACCAAATATAATCCATCATAATTCTCATAGAGATACAAGGACAAATAACCTTTCATCAATGATGCAAAATCCAAACTTGGGATGGGAGTTCCATGTTCCACTCGACCATATAATGGATAAGCCAAATCTCTCTTCAGCCATTCACCCTCGTGCCATATTCCAGGCATGAATGTGGGACTCAAACCAAAAGAACCAACCATGGAATACAAAGGCTAAACCACCTCACCCTCATCAATAGAAACTAGGCTTTGCCGTAATCCATCCCTGATCACTAGGCCAACACAATGAACACATCATAACAAGCTTTATTGTGATTTCCACCCGATCACTAGGCCAAACAAGTATGGATGCCACCGTATTTCTCCACCTACACCACGATGAATTTTCTTGTCTCCTAATCTTTTAGTATTTACCTCAATCCAAACCCAGATCACTAGGCCCTAAACCGAGACCCCAGTCTCTCAGGATTTACTGCAATCTACACCAGAGAAATAGGCCCTAAACCAAGAACCACTATCTACTATTTACGACATATCCCAACCGAGTATTACTAGGTCCAACGAAGAGAAAACCACATCTAGGATTTACCATATATCCTACCATTCACTGGTAAGGATTCCTAGGCCATCCGAGGTGCCATAATACTGGCTTTACCGAAACCCACAGTCTGGCTCAGTGGTCACTATGCCAGTGGCTTTACCGTGATCCATAGTTCGGTTCAGGGACCACTAGGCCATGTGCTCTATCATCTCAGAGGTCCACCTCACTCAGCTTCGAATCCATTCGACAATCCATCTCAACCAAAACATGAGAACCCCATCACACCATGGCTATCCAAAAATGGAAAGGATAGGCTGAAAACACTGTTACTCTTGGAAAAACCCATGCCATATAAACAAAAGAACCACATGCAATACCACACATGCCAAATCCAGCAAGGAAAATACACATGCAAGTCGATACTTGTAATGAAGCCTATTGTAGCTACTTGATCTTGCTCTTCCTTGCTTGCTTCTTCCTTCTTCTTGCCATCTTTTCATTTCTTGATCCCATGCATAACCATAACAAAAGCTTAACATTGACTAAGATCTTAACACTGAAAAGAAAAAGCTTGCCAACTGATCCTCAAAAGCCTTTTTATTAATTAGGCCTCTAATTTCTTCATTTTCCATTATTTTACTTCATTTTCCTCCTTACATGGAACCTATGCCCTTTAACCTTCTTTTTCTCCTATTTTCCATTATTTTCGTAAAGAAATGTACCAAAAATTCCATTTTGCCTTTCCAAATCCTTATTCATTTCCTTTGCCAATTTCCTTAGCCATAAACAACCAAATGAATAACCCCCAAGATGTTTTGTGCAACATTCATATTGGAATATGTGTCCCATCAACCATGGTCTTATATATTTTTACATGGAATTTTTACCAGGACTATTACAGAAGTCACCCCCACCCCTTCGGGACATCATCCTCGATGTTCAATGACACCCATAACCAACAAGACTACTGAAAACAAAACATTCTACCCATGGAGCTTTATAACACAACTCATTGTAGTATTTATAATGAACTACCTTCTCAAAATGAAAACATCATGACAACATGACCAGATAACAACCATACCGCATATTAGAGATTTATAACACAACTCATTACGGTATTTACAATAAACACATATACAAATATGCACATTTGCTAAACCAATATGCACATTTGCTAAACCAACAATAAAGGATATAATGTCTGCATCTGCAACAAGGAAATATAGAGGCTCACACCTCCACCCTCAAAGTAATACCAGGATTCACCTTCTTCCCAGGAAGTCTAGAATCCACTGTCATAGTCAAAGTTGCATCCAATGTCCAGTGCTACAATCCTACGTCACTTGTCCTCTTAGAGAACAATTACCAGCTCATTATTCTAGGGCGCACCCCCAATGCGCATCTGATTCCATATGGAAATGATAATGACCAAAACAAATATATACTCTACCTTCCCTTCTCTGCTACACAGTCCCTCAGGAAATATGGTCAATCCCTTCCGTGCAGCCACTCACCTTCCAAGTTCCGCTAGAACCCCCATCCCAGGAAGTGCATCCCTTGGCAAGGCTTCCTCGCATCGAAAGATACAAAAACCAAGGCATATACCTGCCTCAAAACTATCACACTGGTCATAGCATGCTCATGGAAATAAATGGATTCTATTGGGTACCAGTGTCCCACAATGGCCCTACTCCTGAATGCTTTACCAGTGTACTATTTCCTGTTTCAATTTCTTTCACTGTTGCTGCTAATTCTTGCAGTCGATTTCAAACGCTCAACTAGGCATTTCATGTATTCCTGTACCAAGCTAATAACTTCTATTAGATTTAAAATAAATTGAAGTAAATTCACATCATACCTCATCTATAGGTCGGTAATAAGGTACATTTGCAATCATGTCCACTTCCTGTGAAAACATGTCAAACTAGCATATTTGACCAAATCAACATGTATAAAAATATCTCATCAGGTTAGCTCAAAACATAACCATCAAAGATAAAAATCATAAATTACATGTAACCATCATAAACCATAATCATAATTCACATGTGATCATCATATACCATAATCATAAATCACATGCATAATAAAACTGAAATAATATACTAATACTTATCATTTAATCGATCCTTACATCTGCCTTTGTTCTTATTTCATACACACACTAGATCAGTTTCCACACAAGAAAAACACCCAATGCCCTCTCCTCAACCAGGTGCACATATACATAGTGTGCATCACATACATATGACCATACACAACATACAACTCCATGAGAAACTTGCACCTACACCTAAAATATAACACATACACCTACACCCACTGTATTCAATCCGATACATACGCCTATATCTAGTGCATAACATAATACATAAACCTACACCCAGTGTATACAATACATACATATGCCTACATCTAGTGCATAACACAATACATACTAATTACATAAAAAATACCATGGTAAATATACCATGGTTCTCCTGAAAACAAGCAACTATTTCCCAAAACCCATTACAAAAAGAAGGGGCTTCGACCCACCTCAAAGATCTTAAAACACCATGCGCTATATATATCCATGGTAACATGCACCCTGCTCCCAAAAATGCAGAGTTTTGACCAAAACTTTGGACCAAGTTGGGCTGCGGCCAACAAGGATCCCTTCAATTGGATCCCTCACTCAAGCCATGAAGAAGAACCACATCTTTTTGAAGGTCAACAAGTAGATGGAGTAGTTGATGTGAGAGGCCACCAATGATGACTTGCAGTTGAGCGCATAAAACATGAAGAAGTACATCGGTGGTCTAGCCTGTAGGTTTTAACCCCCTACAAAAATTACCTGGATAAGAATTCCAAAAACAAAGAACAAACAATGGTGAGAACATAAATATAAAACAGATATACAAAGAGATTTTCCCTTGGATCCCAAAACTAGGACTACCAGATTGATTTTTCATTATATTCCACGCAATGTTACAATACATATGTACATGCTGGAGCATCCATAAACCCCAATCCATTAACCCTGGATTAGAACATAACCATAGTTCCCTTGACCAGATCTACAAAATACCATGGGCAGAAAACCATCATGCCAAAAACCATGTGCAAAACCCATGCACAAAACCATAGGTAGGTCCGCCCACCCAATATAGGGTCCAAAAAATAATTTCCTTGGGAGCTGCCCTAGACTCCATACAAGGGGGCTACCGCATGCTTGCATACCCCCCTTGTGACCCCCCAGTAGTGCCCTATGCATGGGGTAGTCATGGAAAGAATATAACACAACCACAATCAAGAAAATGCTATGCATGCTTCAAGATGAGTTGGAAAAAGGTTCAAGAAACGATATACCCGAAAGCCATGGAGGCAAGAGTCCATTTCTAGAAAGACATCACCAAATAGTACAAGGACACAATAGCGTAGTACCAAGCCTGGTATGAATTTGTCACCGAAGACCATCAAGGAGATGTTGTCGAGATGGTCTTTCCCAAGCTTCCGAGTGATGATGTTTGTCTTGTTAGGTTGACTCAAGCATATTTTGTGCCACATTGGTATATGTGGAAATTGTATTATTATTTGTATATATATTGTAAGTGAAATTCCAAGTGTCATTAGTGGAATGTGAACAGTCACTATGTAATGTAAAGAGTTATTTGTAAAGGATTTGAAGAGTCATGAGGGTAGTCAAAAAGTCAAAAGGGAATGTCGAGGGTCACCCCACCCTTTGTTATATATAGAACCTCATAACTCATAGTAGGGGATTTTGGGAGCCAATATTTTGGCTGGGCATTGCTTAGAGAAGGCTTGGAGAGTATTGTGACGAGACTTGGCTTCTCCACATCGTAGAGAGAGTACACTTCTTTGGAGGAGCAAGTAGTGTTGACTATAATGTTCCACAATTGGGGCTAGTGGCTATTATGTATGGATGGAACTTTCACTTAATAATATAACTGAACCAACACATTTTCATGCATATGTTCTTATTGTAGTTGGACTATTCTTTTTGCTTTATAAATGTATGTTATTTAACTTACTTATTTGTGTATGAACTATTTTTTATGCAATTGTATGAATCTTGTTGAAGACATGTTGTTGGATTAACTCGTGTGTTCATTTCAGACTACATACTATTACAAGCTTCTAAGGGACACACTTCCTTTTCCACTCTGTGTGTTAGAACCCCCATGCATCTCACTTGACTCGTTGCAAGGTCACACACTTGCCTCCGACAAAGTTATCATACTTAGCTCTACACGCTATCATGGTCAAGGCATTACATTACTACCCACTGCTAAGACTCCTAATCCAAACAACCTGATGTCTAGTTGGGACATCTTACAGAGGAGATCCCATTGACATGTTGTTGGGTCCAACACCATCAACACCTTGACAGAAAGTTAACCTCTAATTACCCTAATTCATGGGAAGATATCTCTCACATTAGCAGCATAAGGGTAGAATCACTCTCCAAAATCCAACCCCTAGTTTGTGGATGGCCTCAAATATATAGAAAAGGAGGGTAAGTTGGGATTTCTTATCCATTTACCAATCTAAGGCTTTAGAGCAACTCTTGATGGGAGGTTAGGATCAAAGGATAAGGGATGAAAACTTCAAGGTAGGATAAGATAGGATTCAAGACTTTTTCTGGAGTAAATGGTTACAACAAATCCTGGAAGCTTCTAGAAGAAGAGGCTTTGGGATTCTCTCTCTTTTTCTTGAATTTATAGAACTAGCTTCTAGAAGAAGAGGCTTTGGGATTCTCTCTCTTTTTCTTGAATTTATAGAACTAACGCAGGTGCATAGTGGAGCAACCTATAGGTGATCAACGCAATCCACAGTGGAGAAAATTTGTTGTCAACGTTGTCCAATAAGAGGCTAGGGAGCATTAGGTCTTAAAATGTTTGAAACAAGGTGCTATCAAGTAGAAACTCAAGGATAAGAATGATTCATACTTAGGCCTTTGTGCTATGGTGATAAGAAGGAGGTCGAAGGATGTTGATTGATATAGTTGAAGGCCTATTGACCAGTTCTGACCAAATGGCCTATAACAGCAAGTATTTTAGGGTTTCCAAGAAATATGAAAAGGTTATGAAGTATATATAAAATAGCACAAGCATACATTTAGACACTAGATATAGAGCTTGCAGAGGATGGTTATTCAGGTTTAGAAATTTGGCAACGAATCTTTCGGGGGAGTCACCACTAAGAACATAATGAACCCAAAAATTTCAACAACAACATTTCAATTCTTATTGCTTGCCTATTTTATTTTGTGTTATTTGTATTCTTCTATTTTTCTGCTTTTTTTTTCTAATAAAGAACCCATGCAACAAGTAAATTAAATTTGGGAAAAACATATGGGTAGCCTTTATTAAGACCCCCACCAATGTCGCTAGTTGGTCCTAAGTAGACCAGTTGACACACTGCAGTTTTGAAATCTCCCAGAATAAGCAAAAGATGTAGGGAGAGACAATTTTGTAGCTAAAAAATTTACCCCAACAATAGTAAGGAAATCCAAAAACATCAAAAAGTGTTACAAGGTAGAGCATTTATGCAGATACAATGGACACAGACAATGGAAGAAGGGAGAGTAGAAGAGAAAAGAATGCAGTTTGCAAAATAACATAAAATAGAGTAAAGTAGAGAAGACGAGAGTGGCGTCTTGGGAGCAGATGTTGTGACGACCACGAGAGAAGAGAAGAGATGGGGTCTTATGAGCAGAAGGTTGGGATACCTATAAAAAGAGGAGGAAGTGCGTAAAGAGGAAGCACATAGTAGATATGGACAACCACTTTCTAGCAGTATTTTGTATATATATATAGATATAAGAACAATCACATAATTTTTTGGACAGTTTTATACATGGACGTTATCACTCATGTTTGATATCAAAGATTTCGACGCCTACCATTTTCTAATAATAAATTAAATTCAAATTACTTTAATAATATATAAACATAGATTTTAATCAGATTAATATCACTCATATTTAATATCACTCATATTTAAAATTAATATGACTCATTTTTTCATTTCATATTTAATTTTTTATCAAATTAAAAAGTACAAATTTATTAATAATAATTTTTATGGTACTAAGTAAATCGTGTTTTTCCATTTAGTTTATAATAGATAGGAAGAATTCTCGGCTAGCAACATCAAATATAATTTATGAAAATCAAAATGATATATTATAAGGATATTTACAAGTTTTTGTTGGTAGGAAATTTGATGTTAATTTTTTTTTAGGTAATGTAAGTTTAAAGATAATTGGTATATCTAGTAGTTATGATTCAAGGCTATTTAAGTTAGTCAAAAAATTTTGGAGATCACATCTCACTTGGTTTACATCAATACATAGCATGAATAGATTTTTGCCTACATAATTTCGAACCAATAACCTTTATATCACGGAGTCCCTTAACAGTACTAAACATAAATTTATTTTCTTTTCCGTACCATCTTATTAGTAGGTTAATTGGAATAACATTCTCAGGGATGATAGGTCACAGTATTATTCTGTGTTTTCATCAAATTTTAAAGCACCTCAAAACTAGACATATTATGGACAACTCTGCCACTTGTGAAAGTTTAGTTGAACTTTAAACAGAGATTTCGAATACCGACATGGTCTGCAAGAGGAAAAAACACTGAAACCGGTCCACTAACCTGACACACACAGAGTATAAATTTAAAAAGAAATGTGAAAGAGGATACGGAGAGCATTATTTTCTCCTCTAAATTCATCTGTATTTCAGACACCTTTAATGGAGAAACGAAAACAATAAAATTGGCATACAGTATAAAATAAAATCTGAAAAGAGGCTTCTACATTATTATGTCATGCATGAGAGGAAAGGATAATGCAATTAATTAATTAATTTATGGGAAGTAACACCCGTAGCAATCCACAGGTCGACGACGTTTTGGAAAAGCTACTTTGTATAGTAGCAAATTCATTCACAATATTTATGGTGTTACTACATCTCCAGAGGTTCCAATTTACTAACGACCAGATATGCACGACAACCCTAATAAAATAATGGTGTTACTACATCTCCAGAGGTTCCAATTTACTAACGACCAGATATGCACGACAACCCTAATAAAATAAATCTGTCATTTCTCAGGTGGAGAATTTTTAATATAAATATGTTTGACCCGTGAGATAGAAACTGTTGTCTGATACATCGTTGTGGTTCGACCCCGTGACGTCCCAGGCCATCGATCAACCTCGACGACCGCCTCGGTTCAATATATAATTTAATATACCTTTGAGTTTAGTAATATTTATTATGAGGGTTGTAATATAAATTAAATATTTGGTAATTTTTTTTTTCTTTATTTTATATGCTTTTTAGTTTATATATTTATTATAAATTAATATATTTGAGATAATAATATTATTATTAAGGGTAGTTATACAAATTAATATTTATCTATAAGACATAAAACATTTATTTCATGATATAATCATATGTAAATAAAAAATATAAAAATTAATTAAGTTATTAACTTTGTCTAATCATTGGATAACCCTAAATGATTAATTTATTATTAGAAAAATATTTGTTAATAAATTTTATTATTAATATAATTTTCTTTATTGATTCGACCCATGATTATTTGAACTTTAAATTTCATAGTTTACATAATACTTCATAACAGACACATCACTAATTTAGCTACCCCATGGGCTATTGTTATATTTATTGATAAAAAGAATTAATATATAAGTTAAACATGTAACAAGATTCTTGATTAGGGAGATTCATTCCCACTTTATCATGAAGATTCTTAACCATAAATAAACTTTGTTACAATATCATGGGTCAATACCATGGCTTATCTATACTATATTTCCAAAAAAATATAACTCATTTCATATGGTATTTTTTATATGTTTTTTTTTAATTAATCAATTTAATTAAAAGGGGGAAACAGGCAAACCTACTTTGGAGATGAATCTCAACATTTTTTTTGTGAATACTATGAAGAATATTCCATGAGGGTTAAATCACTACAATCCACCTAATAAATATTGATAATTAAATCAAAATTCCACAAGCCATATCCCAAAATAGACATGTTTATGGACATAATAACTTAAAATGTAATGTTGAAATTAAAAATAAATAAAGTTTCAAAGATTTCTTTCATATTAATAAAAAAGTCATTTATAAAATAGTTTCCTATGTTATTAATTTTTTCTTCATTCATATCATTTCAAGAGCAATTTTCAGTGAAATCACATTAAAAAATATATGGTATATGTGTGAAGCACCCAATGTGGTTCATCATCAGAACTAAGATGAAGTCTAATCTAAGAAAATTACGACTAAACTTTTAATCATAAAAATAATTAATAATGTTTCTTAATAAGCATGTCTTTCGGGATTAATCACATCAATATTATTTGGTCAACATTTCAAACCAGCTAAGGTGACGTTTTGAACCAGCTAACGTGGTTCATCGTTAAGAAAAAGGGGAAAAATTCTATAGATCCTAATGAATAAATAGCAATGAAGCATTAGAGTCC
>APFE030336636.1:145920-188248 GCA_000404065.3 Pinus taeda
AGCACACGAAAATCCACAGAAGTCACACTTTTATATTATACACAACATGATTACAAGATCTAAGGCATTTCAGCCTTAGAACGAGTTCCTTCTCAACTACATCTTGACTACTCTCGGCTTACGCAAATTATGTCTATCACTCTATCTACCACTTTGAACATGCAAGTTCAACACATATATATAAGGAACATTGGATCAGATCACTGTGAAGGATCCGATCATATCCTTTCCTCAAATCTCTCAAGTGTCCCTAATTTCCTCTACATGCATACGTATGTGGTAGTATTACATTTAATAAAGTCTTCAAGAGACTTATCCATTCCATTGTTTACATTGTTTTGCACAGAATTGTCCCCCGTTTTGATCGATGGTCCATGTCTCCTCTTTGTTTTGCTTTGGATTCCTCCATTAATTAAAGGGGGACTAGATGCTCCCGCATTAGACTCCCGAGGCACAAAAATTTATGACCTCCTGGTAATATGCTTCTCCTTGTCCTTCGCAATTCTACCCACTGTTTCGGTGGAACTACTTTTATGATCTCTGTGAGCTACAACCAACCTTTGTAGTAATAGTCTTCCTCTATTACACGATACCTCACCAAGCCCTCCTCACTCGATCTTTTGGCATTCTTCTGGTTCTCTTCTTTGGAACCAATTGAGCACCACTTGCTCTAGGTTTACTACAATCTTCTCACCTTCTATTGTCATTCTCTGTGTGATAGTAAGACCATAACTCTCCAGCTCTATCAACTATACCTCCTTCTCCTCTGCTTGTACTCCTTCTTCCTTATCGCAGAAATCCTTTAACCTTCCTTTGCACGCAGAATCTTCTTCTGCTCTGATACCACTTGACGCAAAGAGATTTTGAGGGTTAACCAAAATCTCTTTGCTTTACAAAAATCAATCCTAAGGCCTGTGAGTTATGGCCCACAAAGCCTATCGAAAGCATTTATTCATTTGTTTATGCCATAAGCCTTTAAAATTGCGAACCATACAACTATCGGAAGCTTTAATATAGGCGTTTAAGCCTTAAAAACCCGACAACATAGGTATCGTAAACACATGGGAACACAAAGGGAAACCTCGCTTAGAACCCATGGGCCAGACCTCAAATATTATAAGCCCGCCTCTATAACTATTAGTGGTCTGCTCCTTTGCACCATTCCGCAACACCACTCTGACTCTGCCTTCTCCGATCTCCGATCTACGATCAGCCCGATAGCCGATCATTGCATATCGGCCTATTGGAAATATCGCTTATCGGCCATCGGCATTCCATTACACCATCTGCTAGCCCTTCAACTCCCCGATTTCAATTTGCAATCACATCTTGACCATTGATCAGGTTCATGATCCGACGGTTGTGATTAAATTGCGTGATTTCTATCGCTATGGTTCCATGGCCGGTTCTGATTTCACATAAAAGCTTTTTGCCGATGCGATATGAGATCTCCACTCCACAACGATTGGATCTTGACCGTTGATATTCCAAATCCAACGGTTCTAGTTTACCGATACTTCATTTCTTTTCCATTCTTCCTTGGCTTGATCTTGCCATTTTGATGGAATCTGGACTTGAAAGCGAGTTCTCTGCCAACTCCGTCTACACCCTGTTAACACACGATAACTCTATATATAATCACTCGATATCTTGGATCACCATCGACCCTACAGTGGTCAATGGTCGATCAACACACTTATGAATGGAATTAAACCATCAGCGCATATATATATAATAGAACTGAAAAGGCGTAAATACACAAGCACACAGAAATCCACAGAAGTCACACTTTTATATTATACACAACGTGATTAAAAGATCTAAGGCATTTCAGCTTTAGAACGATTTCCTTCTCAACTACATCTTGACTACTCTCGGCTTACACAAATTCTGTCTATCACTCTATCTACCACTTTGAACACAAAGGTTCAACACATATATATAAGGAACACTGGATCGAATGACTATGAAGGATACGATCATATCCTTTCCTGAAATCTCTCAATTGTCCCTAATTTCCTCTACATGCATACATATGTGGCAGTATTACATTTAAAAAAGTCTTCGAGAGACTTATCCATTCCATCGTTTACACTGTTTTGCACAGAATTGTCCCCTGTTTTTCTCGATGGTCCATGTCTCCTCTTTGTTCCACTTTGGATTCCTCCATTCATTAAGAAGGGGTTAGATGCCCCTGCATCACAATGTAGGGGGTTCCACAGGAACAAAGAATAATATATACACCCTTCATGTCCTTAGGGTTGACAGGATCCTTCATTAATCGAAGGGAATTACGAATGGTGTTAAGGGGTCTAAAGGTTGAGGGAATATTATGCTTCTTAAGAATCCTAGCAATCCTATCAGTGGTCCCTTGGATAAAAGGTAGATGGACCCCTGGGGCTCGATCTTTAGGTTCCTTTTTAACTACTAAATTCTTGTAGGCTTTAAGGAAAGCCTTCAGACCTAGGCGTCTACTATAACTGTTCTCAACAAAGACATTGAGGAGATGGGTTTTCTCTTTATCAAAGCTATTTTCATCAGAGATCCTTAGGGCACGAGTAGCGTGGGTGTTGAGAATACCCAACTTTTGAACAGGGAAATGATGGGAACTGTGAATATTCTTTGAAATAAGAATATCAAGGAAAGGGAGGAAACCCTTTCCTTGATATGCTTATTTCAAAGAATATTGACAGTTCCCTCTCCCACCAAGTTTTTTGGAAGAAAACTCACACAGAGTAGTATCTACATGCCAGTTCCCATCATTTCCCTGCTCAAAAGTTGGGCGTTCTCAACACCCTCGCTACTCATGCCCTAAGGATCTCTGGTGAAAATAGCTTTTATAAAGAGTAATCCCATCTCCTCAATGTCTTTGTTGATAACGATTATAGTAGACACCTCGGTCAGAAGGCTTTCCTTAAATCCTACAATAATTCAATAGTTAAAAAAGAACCTAAAGATCGAGCCCCATGGGTCCATCTACCTTTCATCAAAGGGACCACTGATACGATTGCTAGGATTCTTAAGAAGCATAATATTCCCTTGACCTTTAGACCCCTTAACACCATTCGTAATTCCCTTCTACTAGTGAAGGATCCTGTCAACCCTAAGGACATGAAGGGTGTCTATATTACTCCTTGTTCCTGTGGAACCCCCTACATTGGTGAGACTAGTCATTCTATTAATCAAAGGATTAATGAACATGCAATAGAGCCAAAGTATGGGAGAACCAAGTCTTTTTCACTAGTGGAGCATGTGGAGAAGACTAAACATCATGTTTGTATTGAGGAGGCCTAGGTTATTGCTAAGGTTGTGCATTTCCATCACCGAAAATTTAGAGAAGCCATTGAGATTGAAAAAGGACCAAGCAATCTCAATAGAGATGACAGTTGGAAGATTAGTAGTTGTTGGATCCCTGCCCTCTCTCCCTAATCAAAGGATTAATGAGCACGCAATAGACCCAAAGCATCGGAGAACCAAGTCTTATGCACTAGTGGAGCATGCAGAGAAGACTAAACATCATGTTTGTATTGAGGAGGCCCAGGTTATCGCTAAGGTTGCGCAGTTCCATCACCAAAAATTTAGAGAAGCCATTGAGATTGAAAAAAGACCAAGCAATCTCAATAAAGATGATAGTTGGAAGATTAGTAGTTGTTGGATCCCTGCCCTCTCTTCCTAGTCGTTTCTTCCCCTTCCCCTCCCTCCCTCTGTTAATGACTTGTTCTTTATTTCGTTTTTTCCCATTGTGAAGCTTCTATCTAGCTTGTTTTCTTTATCCATTCTTATTTAAGTTTTTGGTCCTCTTTGGAGATCTCCCTCATTCTCTTTTCCTTTTAGTTATGAGATAGTCATTTTCATGACTATCTGAATGGGTTAAAATTATCTAGTATAGGATAATTATTTAAATTTAAGTAATGGGTTTATGCTCTCATTAGATAACTTTACTAATGAATTTATATTAATTAGTTACCCAAAACATTAGTAATAACAATAATAATGTTTTGTTGTTTTAAATAATAGTTAATATTATTATTGTAGTTAATATTAAATCCATATAATTACTAATGGTTATAATCCCTAGATCTATTAATATTTGTTAATATTTTACTCATTATTATTCTTAATATCCCTAGATTTATTTTTTAACTCAAATTTGATTAACATGTTACTTAAAATAACACACAATTCCAACCAAAAATTATTAAAATAATGATCATTTGTAGCATTCTAAACTTTATTAAAATTCAGGACATTATAAAATATAATGATATCCACCCTAAGACATTGAATAACTATTTATCTAATTATATTATTATTATTAAATAATTTAACTAGTCAAATCTAGCCGTTTCTTGGTCCATTAGAGCCATTTTACAGTCAAACCTAGCCATTGGAAGATCTACTATACCTATTTAACATGTAGCCATGATCTGATTCTTCAACTTGTCCTGATGATGAACCACACTCGTTGGTTCGAAACATTAGAGTCGTTTGTCCAGTCTAGTCTAATATAGCCATTTTCCAGTCAAACCCAGCCATTGGAAGATCTGCTATCCCTATTTAACATGTAGCCATGATCTGATTCTTCAACTTGTCTTGACGAAGAACCACATTCGTTGGTTCGAAACACATCGACAAATGTATTATCATGTGATTTACGCTGAAAAATTCTTTCTCATAAATTTTATATTATAATAAATAATAAATATTATATAAACATTGATAGCTAGTTTAAGCTAGTTTTTAATTAGGATTAAATTAAAAAATACATTAATTTATTAATTAAATAAACTAATTTCCTAATGGCTATTCTGGACTCTGATGCTTCCTTGCTATGTATCTTATGATCTATAGATTTTTTTCGCCTTTGTCCTGAGGATGAACACATTAGCTAGTTCGAACGCCGACCAAATAATATTGATGTGATTAATCTGAAAGGCATGCTTAATAAATTATAGATCACAAAAACCTAAGATCTAACAATAATATTTATTTAAATTTTTAACAACAAAAAATAATTAATCATATTTCCATTTCATTATTCAAATAAAACCTCTAATTATTAAAAAACAAAACAAAACTAATAAAAAACTAATAATTTAAATATAAATGAAATTCATGAATACTAAACAAAAGACAAAAATAAAATTATTTAATATCTATGTATTATATAATTATATATTATGTAAATCTACTAATATATATTTTAATTTACATTAATGATTTAATTTTATATATATAATTATATATATATAAATATAAAAATTAAACAATATCAAATTATTAATAAATTTATTAATATATATTTATATAACAAACGAAAAAGGTAAAATACCCCATATATATTATATATTCAATTAAATAAAAAATCTTTACCGAAAAATGAAATAAATCTACAACTTATAATTATAAAGAAAATATGAATATAAGAAGTATTAATCTATATTTATGAAATAAATAAATATAAAATATACTTACTTATGGTAAAAGGACAAGAAAAATATATTCTATCTATTATATTATATATATAGAGTAAGCGAGAAAGAGGAAAAAATAGAAAGTGAACAAATGAATTTAAACAAAAGAAAGGAAATAATAGGAAGGGAAGAAATCATTGAAAGGAAAGAAGGAAGTGAGAAAAAATAGGAATGAATACCCACTAATAATATTAAGAAGGGGTTGAATGTCTACTAATTATCCAACCATCATCCCTATTCACTGTACTAGGCTTTCTCTCAATTTCAATGATCCCCCTAAACTTTCGGTGATTGAAATGATCTATTGTGAAAATTGGCAACTATAGTCAAACTCCATGTGGGTCATCTTATTTATGGCAGCTGATATTTTTCTTGTATCCCTCTCATCAAGAGGTGTAGGATTGATCTAAAGATCATCCGATTCCAATAAGTATTCATAGAGTTATGAATTTATTTACGTTATAAGACAATTCGTCAAGGTCAGCGAGCAACCAAATAAACCCCACATGTGCTCAACGTTTTAGTATAAATAGAGGTCGTCTTCAAGTCATTTCAACACACTTGGGATCTCTTCCTCTCTCTACTTGTCTTTGGGTTTTAGTAGGAGGAGAGATCCTAAGATATAATGTTGCCTTGATCCAGAGGGCAGAAAGTCAGAAAAGCTGGAACTGCCAAAAAAGCCAAAAAATCTAGAAAAGGCAGAGCTGTTGGAAAAGCCGAAAAAGCTAGAGCTATCGAAAAAGCTAGAAAAGCCAGAAATGCTGAAAATGCCGAAAAAGCCGGAAATGCTGGAGTTGCAAGAAAAGCCAAAACTGTTGGAAAAGCCAGAACTGCCAGAAAAGCTGGAAAAGATGGAACTGCCGGAAAAGTCGAAACTACCAGGAAGAAGAAATTGCTGGAAAAGTCGAAAAAGCTGAAAAATCTGAAAAAGCCAGAAAAACCGAAAATGTTGGAAAAGCCAGAACTGCCAGAAAATTCGGAAAAGCCGGAACTGCCGGGACTGCCAGAATTGCCAGAAACAACCGGAATTGTTGGAACTATCGGGAACAACCGGAACTACCAGAACTACCAGGAACTGCCGAAACAACTGGAGCATTTGTCTCTAAAGAAGAGCAGCATGCAAGGGACATCTGACTAACATTGGGACAGTTGTATGGTACTTAGCATCAAATACAACAAGCATGCAATGTTACAGCTAGCATGCAAGGGACAACTAGCATGCAACAACAAGCATGCTAAGGGCAACAAGCATGCTAGGGACAACAAGCAAGCAAGGGACAACAAGCAAGCAAGGTGTAGCCAACGCATAGGTTAGGATGGTAACATGGTGCAACAATGGTCGATAATGCAATACAGTGATGGACACAATCATGATTAATGAAGCGCGATGAGATGCAGCATAGTGATGATAGGTGCAACATGGTGCAGCGCGGTGAGGTGCAGCATGATGACGAAATGCAGAACAACAATAGGTGAAGGATTCACCTTGGAGAATTAGTTGAAGCAGCATGTCTTCAACTAATCTCATGTATCATCTTCTTAGAGATGATCTATGCTCTTATCTAGATAAGTCAAAGTGTTGACTTCTGTTGTAAACATACTATCTCTCTCTCTCTCTCTACTGAACTATTGAAGAACATATAAGAACAATTGATCAACGGTTTCCCCACATTGGGGTTTGTCCCTGGCTAGCACCACATCTTATGTTCTCTTGTCTTGGCTTGTCTTCTGCGATTTATGTTTATGTTCTATCTGAAGTTTACTTTAATGCTGATGTGATTGCTAATCTAGAAAAGGTATGGAGGTAACTATGAAAATTGAAATAAATTGTTCTAAGCATAGAACATACCTAAAATTAACATGGTATCAGAGCTAAGGTGAAGGAAATGCCCAAGCAAGAGTGAAAGAGCAATCACCGAAGATAGTTGGGAAAGAAAAAGAAAAAAAGGATCAATGGATTCCCCATCCCTCTTCAAATTCACCAAGGGTGAAGTTGAAGCAGAGAATATTATCAGAATGGCACAGCAGAATATGGCCTACCTAAAGATCACTTCATTGGAAGACCAGATCGCAGGGTGGAAGGAAAGGCAGATAACTAGCTCGGTCATTATGTGAAGGAGTGTCTGAATGGAAAGGACACATCACTTGATGATGATAACAATCATTCGAGGGACATCTTCAATGATCAAAGGAATGACAGGTAATGCAGGTCATCATGGAAATGGCTGACTCTTCAAAGAAAGTAAGGAACCCCAAGTATGAAGAATCAAACGTTGTTTCTAATAAGATAAAGAAGTGTTATATTTTATCGGCCCTCTCCTTCAGATTATTTATGAATTTGGCTTATTGATTGTAGTGCTTCAAGGCATTTCATCGGATAAATGGGTGCACTCTCTAATTTGGTAGAGATGGAAACAATCGTGGGATTACACTTGGAACTGATGCCACCTATCCCAAAAAGGGTGTAGGGAATGTTAGCCCTCAATTGACTGAGGGTAACTCGATTCATTTACATGATCTCTTTTATGTACTTGATCACAAGAAGAATCTGGTGTCCATCTCAGAAATGGAAGTCAAAGGTTTCAGGGTGGTATTTGTCAATGGAAAGGATGGCGAATCGGGGATCATGTCAATTTACATATTACATCTATAACACTGGAGGTCTACTTATGGGGCCCTACCTGATGTGAGTCAAATGGTGATAGGGATGTCAGAATTCAAGTAGAGCATGAAGGTACATGTTTGAGATGTACAGAAGGAAAATCTTATAAGGGAACATTCCCCTCATGTAGCAGGTCCATAGGTTTGGAACAACCCGAGGAGTTTGAGATTCATGATCAGGAATCTCATGTATACAGGTGGAAGAAAGCCCTCTATGGCTTGAAGCAAAACAACCCGGGCATAATATGAGAGGATTGATAGCTTTCTAATGAAGCTGAGATTCACTAGGAGTGAAACCGATCCAGACCATTACCCAAAGGTTGTGGATGATAGGCCTCTCATACTCGCACCTTATGAGGACAACCTATTTCTGACAGGTGTAGACCCTCTCATTTGCAGAAGCAAGAGGGAGTTCGATTCCGGATGTGGAATGATAAACTACAAGCTTGTGACTACCTCGAGGATCTTAACTTTTAGAAGTTATATGGTAGTGATGTCGGACCATATTTGGGAAATGCCTCTGTGTTTCATAAACTCATTCGTGTTGATGTTCTTGGTGAACTTCCATCTGGACATATGTTTTGCAGTTAGCATGGTGAGCTCATATTTGGTTGAGCCTCACTGGATTGGTGCCAAGAATCTTCTGAGATATCTTCAGGGCACAATCTCTCATGGATTGAGATACACTATCGGAAATATGAAACTGCATGATTATTTGAACATTGACTGGGCAGGTAGTGTGGAGGATCATTAGAGCACTTGGAGGATCATTAGAGCACTTCTCAGTACTGGTTCTGTTTAGATTCTATTGCGATATCATGGATGAGCAGGAAGCATAAGTCGGTTGCTATAAGCACCACTGAGACTGAATACATAGCTACGAGTATGATCTCGTGTGAACCTGCATGGTTGCAAACACTCTTAAGTGAGTTGTTTGTACACATGATGAATACCACTGTGATTCTTTGTGACAACCAAAGGGGGGATTTGATTATTGAGGAATCCTGTATTTGATGATTACTCCAGCAGATAGACATCAGATACTACCTTATCTGCAATATGGTAAGTTGATGAGTGAGGAGGCTCCATCGAATTGAGACTGATGTACAGGTCGCAGACATTTTGTCAAAGCCTCGGGGAAAGGTCAAATCTATGAATTTCCCGAACGACTTGGAGTCGTTGAGAGACCTTCTTATAAGGGTACTACATGTTGCATGCATTGAGCTCTAGGAGCTCTAGGGGGCTTGGGGTACTTACTGGAGCAACATACGACCATAGGGAGACTCACCCTCCCTTGGTGGTGCGCTATGAACAAGATGATTAGTTCTTTTGTGGGTCGGGATGATTAGTTCTCTCGTGGTAATTGTGGAAAAAGATGATTAGTTCTCCTGTGGGCTGGGATGATTAGTTCTCCCATGGAAACTGTGGAACAGGATGATTAGTTCTCTTGTGGGCTAGGATGATTTGTTCTTTGTGGCGACTACAGAATACGATGATTAGTTCTCCTGTGGACCAGGATGATTTGTTCTCTGTGGTGACTATGGAACAGGATGATTAGTTCTCCTATGAGTGAGGATGATTAGTTCTCTGTGGCATCCACTGACAATGATGATTCATTATCCTATGGACAGGATGATTAGTTCTCCTATCGAGGCATCCCACCCATGTAGTTTGGGACTCATGGGAAGTACCTCTCATCTAATCAATGAGCAGGGAAATGAGGATAGGGACCATAGTAGTACTATCCATGGACACATCTATGTATCTACCGTACTCCCTATGCTAGGATGACCTCCTTTGATCTAGGATCAATGAAACTAATGTAGGATTAGTATGAGTGGTTTGAGACACTCTCTTGTGACATTGATCTAGGATCCATGAAACTAATCTGGGATTAGTATGAGTGGTTTGAGACACTCTCTTGTGATATTTATCTGGGATCAATAAAACTGACTTCAGGTCAGTAAGAGTGATGTGACACACTCTCTTCAGATGAAACTGACTTCGGGTCAGTAGAGAATGGTATGAGACATTCTCGATCAATTCTTCTTCTTCATGGTTCAACAGAGCAAAGCAAAGTAGAGCAGAGCAGTGCAAGGCACTGATGGCAGAGATAGTACAGTTGGACATATGGATCAATGAATGGAGTTCTCCCTAGTTGAGAGGGAGTGTTAAAATTGGCAACTAGGGCCAAACTCCATGTGGGTCATCTTATTTATGGTAGCTAATATTTTTCTTAGATCCCTCTCATCGAGAGGTGTAGGATTGATCTAAAGATCATTGAATTCCGATAAGTATTTATAGAGTTATGAATTTATTTGCATTATAAGACAATTCGTTAAGGTCGGCCAGCAACCAAATAAACCCCACATGTGCTCAACGTTTTAGTATAAATAGAGGTGGCCTTCAAGTCATTTCAACACACTTGGGATCTCTTCCTCTCTCTACTTGTATTTGGGTTTTTGTAGGAGGAGAGATCCTAAGGAATAACGTTGCCCTGATCCAGAGGGCAGAAAGCTGGAAAAGTCGAAACTGCCAAAAAGCAAGAACTGTCAAGAAAGTTGAAACTGCCGAAAAAGCTAGAAAAGTCGGAACTGTTGGAAAAGTTGGAAAAGCCGGAACTGTCAGAAAAGCCAGAAAAGCCAGAAAAGTTAGAAATGCGGGAACTGCCAGAAAAGTTGGAAACGTTGAAACTACTAGAAAAGTCGAAACTATCGGAAAAGTCAAAAAAGCCGGAAAAGCTAGAATTACTGGAAAAGCTAGAAAAAGCTAGAATTACTGGAAAAGCCAAAAAAGCCGGAAATGCCAGAAAAGCTGGAATTGCTAGAAAAGTTGGAAAAGCTAGAAAAGGTGGAAATGTCGGAAAAGTTGGAATTGCCAGGACTGCCAAAACTGTCGGGAACAACTAGAACTGTTGGAACTGCCAGGAAAAGCCAGAACTACCAGAACTGCCAAGAACAGCTGAAATAGCTAGAGCATTTGTCTCTGAAGAAGAGTAGCATGCAAGGGACATCTAACTAAGATTGGGATAGTTGTATGGTACTTACCAGCAAACACACCAAGCGTGCAATGTTACAGCTAGCATGCAAGGGACAACTAGCATGCAACAACAAGCATGCTAAGGACAACAAGCATGCTAGGGACAACAAGCAAGCAAGGGACAACAAGCAAGCAAGGTGCAACCAACGCATAGGTCAGGATGGCAACATGGTGCAGCAATGGCAGATAATGCAATACAATGATGGGTATAGTCATGATTAATGAAGCGTGATGAGATGCAACATAGTGATGATGGGTGCAGCATGGTGCAGGGCGGTGAGGTGCAGCATGATGACGAAATGTAGCACAACGATAGGTGAAGGAGTCACCTTGGATAATTAGTTGAAGCAGCATGTCTTCAACTCTCATGTATCATCTTCTTAGAGATGATCTACGCTCTTATCTAGATAAGTCAAAGTGTTGACTTATGTTGTAAATGTACTATCTCTCTCTCTCTCTGCTGAACTATTCAAGAACATATAGAAGAATTGATTAAGGGTTTCCCCACATTGGGGTTTGTCCCTGGCTAGTGCCACATTTGGTGTCCTCTTGTCTTGGCTTATCTTCTGCGATCTATGTTTATGTTCTATTTGTAGTTTACTTTAATGCTGTTGTGATTGCTAATCTGGAAAAGATATGGAGCTAACTGTGAAAATTGAAATAAATTGCTCTAAGCATAGAACATACCTAATATTAACATCTATCCTGGCAATGAATTGAGAATCTCCTATAGACATGTGGTACTTTGTCTTCTCAACATGTTCTACCAAATCTAATGAGTGAGTCCTACAATGTTTGATGTCATATGCATGCTCCTAAATCCTCTATTTTATGGAGCGACAAGTTTCTCCAATACACAGAGTTCCACAAGAACATGGGATTACATAAACACCTTTCATATTTTTTTCATTTTCTTTTATTCTCTATTCCAATCAATATGTTGTCATCTCTTTTTATTTTTACCAATGTAGATAATAGTATTCACAAATCAAAGGCAGAGATTTATCATGAAAGTAATTATGTTTTTTTTTCCCTTTTAATTAAATTTATTAATTAAAAAAATCACATGTACAAGTGTCATATGATATGAGTTATGGTATTTTGGGCCTGTGGTATTGATAAACTATGGAATTGTAAAAAAAGTGATTAAGAATCTCCATGGTAAAGTGGAATTGAGTCTTCTTTGTTAAGAATATTGTTACAATATTTTTCAAATGTATATATGTCAAACTTATATATTGATTCTTTTTATAATTAATAATAATAACAATATTTGTGAATGGAGGCTTCTATTAGTAAAGTTAATTTGAAATACATCTTTGAAATGACAACACAAATATTGATGTGATAACCTAAAGACGTATTTCAAAATAATAACAATAATTTAAAATAAAGTTATAATTTATGTTTTGATGCCTATTGATGTTTATTGACCATTTATTATAATTTATATGGATGGATAGTAGATTTTAGGGATTTATTTTTCATAAAATATTGTAGCATATTCTTATTAACGGTAACAAAATAAAGGTCGAGATTTATCTAAAAAATAGTTATGCCCTTTCTGCCTTTTTAATTAAATTGATTAAATAAAAAACAAATGTCATATGACATGAATTATAGTTGCTAATTAAATTGATTAATTAATTTTTTTAGTGAGCCATGGTATTTACCCATGGTATTGCAACAAATTCTATTTACAAGTTAAGAATCTCCATGGTAAAGTAGAGGTGAATCTCCATGATTAAGAGTGTTGTTACATGTCCTTTTTAAATGCATACAATGTTTAACTCATATATTAATTCTTTTTATAATTAATAAATAATAGTAATTTAAAATCCTCTGATTAGGGTGGGTGAAAAAATGGAAATTGAGCTTGGGGAAAGAAGGGGGTGCCTCCCACCCTGTTGCCTCCATCGACTTCAAATAGGGGGGATGGTGTGGCCTACATTTTTAATGTAAGCATGCGAACTTATTGCTCCTCATTATTTAATGGAACACTTGTGTCCTTCTATTGGTCCTACAAAGCATCCAGAGGTTGATGGGAATTTATGTTGGATTAGGGTGCCCTACACATTGCAGGTGGGAATATTGTCTTGGAAACTCTCCAACGACAGTCTATTGATAAGAGTATTCTTAGCTTTAGAATGGTGTAACCTTCAACCTTCATCTATGCTTGGGTCACCTATCTCTAGCTTTGGGGTAGTAGAGGACTAGGAATTCATGCACCACATTCCAACCCTCGTGCTTAGAAGGTCCTACAACATGAATTTGAAGGTGTTAGTTGGCTCACAACTGATCTAGGTTTTGTTGTGTGTTAGTCCAATGGTTTGTTGTGGGGTAGTCTATAGTTGATGTTATTTTATGGTGGTGGGACCTCCTTGCATGTTGTGTTAGACACATAATTGACTTAGGAAAAGAGGTATATTGGTTTCAAGCTCCTATTATTCCTTTTTGGTTATTCCATCTCTTTTGGTGCCAAGTCTTGTGGGTCCCATTTTATAGTATTCTTAGTAATTCTTTCTTGGGTGCTATGGGTTTGTTTCTATGATATCTATCAGCAATGGGGGTGGATTGTTTCTTGGTGGTTTTATGTAGTGTTTTCACTTTAGGGGACTTTTCTTTTCTATAATATCGGGCTTCCTGGTTTCTATTATCCATTTTTGTTTATCTTTGGCCTTGAGTTGGATCATTCTCTTTCACCATGCCTAGGGTCACCATTTGCTTTTAATATTGTACTATTAATTTCCTTTGGAGGATCTATGCCTTGGTAACATATGCAAAATTGAAATGTTAATGGGGACAAAGGCCAACAGGGTCATCTAAGGGCCCTGACTCAAGCTCAGGAAGCTGCAATCATGTTTCACTTAGTAACCCCTCTAAAAATCTGTGATGAAATCCACTAGCTATTTTAGTGAAAAATAGTGCTAAACTTCGGCATCACATCAACTCTGATACCATCTGTGATGGCCCCACGCTTGTGTGACCTAAGTCCACAATGTGCGTTCTTTCACCCTGACAGAATTTCACCTTTTCAAAGCTACTTTTACCCAGAATACACCTACTTCCAACACTTCATTAATTTTTCGTTAAGAATTTACTTCTTTATTTATGCAACAAAAATTACTTCATTCAATATATATTACTCCAATTATCCAATTATGCCATAACATCTATTCCAATATAAACATGACAACAACACAACAATGCGATATTATAAATCTTGTCAAATAATGACATAGCTTTATGCTGAGAGGGTGCACTCCCCAAGTAGTTCATCCCAATGTTTTATTAGTTGTTACAAATATTATACAACACCAATTTTACAATTTTTAAAGGCGTTCCAGTTGCCTCACCTGGGCCAACAACTCATCCATCAAAATATGTCAAGTCATGCAACCCTTCCTATGTTCTGCACAAGTCTACAAGCGCGTTCTGCCCAAGTCATGTAGGCCTTTTTGTATGTTCTTCCCAAGTCTGCTTGCAATTTGACCCACCTAGAAACCCAAAAAATTGGTCCAAAAACAAAGACTAACAATTACGTGCAATCATGCTAGCTCACTAGGTGAGCCACACCTTTTTTGTACCCTTTTGTTGTGTTCTTCTGCCCTTTTTGCAAACTTCTAGTTTTCTATGATATTGTAATATGACTTGTTCTATGATGTACTTGGTCGAACTTCCTTTCTACCTTTGATTGAGCTCCTTCTCCCTAATATATATGTGTTCTTACTATTAGAGTCGGTCTGGTCAGTCCTCCGTCAGAGATCAAAACTCTTTATGCATTTCATGTTTAGATGTCCCGCTCCATACTCCTAGTTGCATTCCACTAGGGGCATGCCATAATCTGACGGAGAAGGTCATGATAGTCATCCCCCCTCATGTCTGGCTCCTGCTGGCTCAGATCTTTTGTCAACCATCATCAAAGTCCATGACAGTCAAGGTCTGGTCCATTAAAGGACAAAGGTCATTTCGAGGTCTAGGTCTAGGAATTCATCAATTTGGTCTTTGAACATGTCTAGTAAAGCCATGCAGGCTAGAGTGAGGCACTTACGCAGTTATGGTTCAGAGAGCTTCATCATCTTGCGGATAGACTCCGACTCTTCTTCAAAACTCTATTTTGAAGAAAAGTCAAACAGTGTCATTTATGACAAAATTTTCAAAAAAGTCGCTAGTTGATTTTTTCAGATGCAGTCATCGTTTCCATGGCCAAATGTCCTATCGTGCAATCCCTGCAAAGAGTGCTGAAAATTGCAACATTCGAGCTAAAATTTCAAAGGGAAAGTGAAAATCACTGTGTTTTAAAGTCAGTGAAAAAGTGCAAAACTCAAACATTAGAAAAATGGGTTTTTGAAGAGGAAAAAATTAAACCCATCTCTTCCAAGGCTATATATACAATTTTTTGTCAAAAACAAAGGCATTGTGCTATTACAAGCCTTGGAGAAGTGTTGGAAAGGCGTGAGTGTGCATTGGTGAGTGATTGAGTGAGTTGGAGGCGGCTTTGGAGGGCGCGGTGCATATACCCAGGAGCGCGGTGCACACAGAGGGCGTGGTGCACACGTAGCCTGTCCACAGTGCAAATTTCCTAAGGGCATGACACATACCCAGGGTGCGGCGCATTGGGCTTTGCGCGCGGCGCATACAGACAGGGGCCTAAACAAGTGCCCAAACGCTCCCAAAGTTTGGTGAAGCCTATCAAATTGAGAGGTAGGCTCTTTAAAATCACTTGCTCATCAAGTTTTATCAATGATAGGGTGTTTATAGAGATATTTCAATGCCACCAAAATGTATAAAATCGACCATAAGAAATCGCCAATAAATTGATGGCTAGGGTTGTTTAAATGTCTTGTTAAGTGCCAAGGTTTCACTCCATTCACTTTTTCCCCTCACCCATCACTTTTCCCATCCTCCCTCTCTCATTTTTCCTAAAATCCTTACCCTAAACTACTACCAAACCCTCTCCCCTATCCCTCTACTATTTGGTCAAAACAAAACCCCAAACCCTACCCCATCTAAATACCCAAACTCCTCCCATATCCCTAACAAATTTCTCCCTATAAACCCTATCCCCATTTCATCACTCCCTTCCTAACAATCCTTGTTTCATTGTTCCCCTTGGTAACAAATATTACAAAGGAACCCAGCCTCACACCATAATCAAAAGGGCAGCCTAATCATAGTCCACATTGTAGTCATGACATCACAACATTCGTCTGAGTATGAGATGGAGACACAGAGTGACTCATCCTCAGAAGAGTAGGCTCCCAGGAGACACCACAAGAGTGGAAAACATGTTAGGGATGAACCCACTACCCTCAGCGAGTTACAAACATGCCCTCTTGCCATGTCATGCTTCCAACACCTATCATGTTTTGAATTTCGTCAAAGGATGGAAAATGTCAAAGTCCATCATGAGTTGGCCCATTTGTTTGTGCTTCATCTACATGGAGGTCAGTCTACCTTGGCCGAGGTCACTTTCACATTGACACCTGAAGCTATATTAGTGGCAACAGGTATACCAAATGTTGGAGAACAGTGGCATAAGAAGAAGAAGGTGGAAAGGCAACACTATGAGCCTTACATCAAAGCCAAATTCTTGAATGAGCTCAAAAGAGTCTTTCCCTTCAGATACTTGAAAGATGACTATGCTCCGCTCGTGAGATTGATCATGAAATACTTCAGCTGTGAGGGGAGGTTCTCTCGACTGTATGCCTATCACATCCGCTTGCTCATGCACTTTACCAGGGTGAGGAAGATGAACCTCCCGTTTTTCATATGCAGGAATATAGAGAGGATGAACACCTTCATGCTGCATAAGACCCATCAGCAGCAGCTTAAAAATGTGTATCACTTTGCTCTTATCCGGATTTTGGTAGATCATCAGTTGGGATTGCAGGGCATTGCTTGGGAGGACTTCATCTCCCGTGACTTCTTCAGCACATCACAGGTACTATCAGAGCCAGAGCAGGAGTTGGGTGGTCCTTCTTATTAGCATGAGCATCATGAGATGACTACCATGCTAGTTTTCATTACATATCAGAGAGGCAGTAGGCACTTGTTTGCAGCAGCAAAGCGAGTGTTATCTCCACCTAGGGTGGAAGGGGCCTCACTTCCAGCATCGACTACACAGGTATTGGACAAGGGCAAGAAACCCATGCATGATGAGGGGCCCTCAGGTGTACAGGAGACCGATGTCATCCTCATTCAGGATGATGAGGGAGAAAATGCCAAACTTAGGATGACCATTCAGGAGCAGGACTCAAAGTTCCAAGACTTGATACTTAATATGGAGGGGGCTAGATGGGTCTTCAAGTATCTGGAGCAAAGAAAAAAATAGCTTGAGGACCAGTAGACGATCATGGAGCTGCAAAGCATCCGTGAAAATCGACAAGCTGCCCAACAGAGGAGGATCGAGCTCACTACCTTGGAGCAAGAGATCAACAATGACCGTGAGTCTTGGTTAGATCAGGTCAATCTACACTTGGAGAGACTGCTGGAGAAGGAAAATAGGGACAAAACCATATTGAGGAGGATGGCTTATCATTACAGGGCACGGAACATGAGCGCAAAGGCCCGAATAAGGAGCTTGAAAGCCAAACTAAGCAGAGAAACAAAAGAGGCAAAAGAGAAAGATCGGCTTCGAATCTTGGCTGACGCTTCTGTGGCCCAACATAGTGCCTCTTAGAGAACCTCCAACCCAAATTTCAAGGAATCTGGGACAATTTTGGTCACATGGAAATTTTTTGGCACAAACACAGTTTTTTTCTCTATACGCGACACGCCATCGGCGTGACGCGTAGGATTGGGAGCTCCAAATGAGAAATGGTTTGGATTTTTGGATTCATCATGCAAAATCATGACTACTGGCACTCGAGCAAGAAAGTTGGGCATGATTTGAGTCTCCAGGAGGTCCAAAACACCCAAAAAATGGCCTCACTGTCCCTATTTTGACACACAGGAAGCAGTCTTGGGAGAATGAAGATTTGGAGGGGCAAATGAGCTCCAAATTCAAAAATTCCACTTGGGTTGGAAAGTAGACAAGACAACTGCTAGTCCCTTAAAAATTGTGCACACTCCACCAACACCTCCGACGACAAATCCACCAAGAGTGATGGCTGCCCATTTTGCACCTCTCGTTTTGCCTCAAGTTTTAGATGATATGCCCGTTGATTACCAAAGAAAAACCCCATTTTTTGATGGCACTCCTAATGGCGTTACTGCTCAGCAACATGTGGAAAGAATGGCAGATTTCTATGAACTGCATGATATCGATGTGGAGAATGTGGCAATGAGACTTTTTGTACAGACATTTGTAGGACAGGTGAGGAAATGGTTCAAAGGTTTGCCGGCTACTCGTATCGCTACCTTGGCTGATTTACAAAGAAAATTTTTGAACCGTTGGGAAGTGAAGAAGAATCCTCTTCAAATTCTGGTCGAATATGAGCAAATCAAAAGAAATGTTGGTGAGTCAGTCCAAGATTATTGCACTAGATTCAATACAGTTTATAATGAGATTCTAGATAATCTAAGGCCACCTGTGGGACTAGCCATGTTGAAGTTCCCAGATGGTTTTAACACTGACATGGGTTATCAGTTGAGAGAAAGAGAACCAGCCACAATGGAAGACATGCAGAAGATAGCGGTCAGGTTGAAGCAAATCTGCTGACCAAGAGAGCTAGAGCAAAGGCAGAAAAGAAGGTCACTGCAAAGGAAGAATCTTCCTCGGTAGATCAGCTACTTTGGAAGGTAGAGAAAATGCTTGAAAGAGTGAAACTTGACAAACCGGAGCCATAAGTTAGAAATCCTAACTTTCGTGGCCAGTAACAACCACAGTATAGAATAAAACAGAGAGATTAGTGAGCTCAAGAGCCGATTGCACAACAACCAGTACAGACACCTTTTCAGCAAAATTTTGTGCATGGACCGGAATCAGATGAAGACGAGAATCTAATAGGTGAAGAAAATCATCTCTTTACTCCTGATGATTTGCCTACTTATCTCACTGAAGAGGAGGAGTATGCAGAGAATTCAACTGCACACAAAGATGGAGATTTCATTCTAGCAAGTGACACTGTCTTGGAGGAGCAATTAGATGCATACCAAAGAGGCTACATGAATGCTTTGTCCACCCAACAGCAGCGATATTCACTTAGAAATAGAGATGTGCCATTCAAACCCATTCAGAAAAAGAAGGATGTTGAAGCATCAAAGAATGATTCAGCAGTTACACAAAGGAAAGGAAAGGAGGTGGTTGAAACAGAGAGCAACAAATCAACATCAGCAAAACCATCACATCAGAAAGTTACATCGAAAGAAAGGGAGAGGAAAGAAATCCCAATCAAATAGGTATAAAGGACTCCCGCTTTCAATTTGGAGAATGTGATTTCTAAACTAAAGATATCCATCCCTTTGACTGAAATATTGAAGAACAGCAGTTATAAAGGACAAGTATCTAAAATGTTGAATTTGAACCCAATGTCCGACATGGTGAATGTCGAAGATGATCAACCTGAAATGATTTTTAGGCGAGCATCAAATGGTGAGTCTCTTGATAGTGATGTGCCACCTTTTTACATCAGTTTAAGGTTGCATGATTTTGTGTTACATAACGCCATGTTCGATTCTGGAGCTTCTCACAATCTCATGCCCAAGACAATCATGGATAAGCTTGGTCTGGACATCACCCAGCAATATCATGATCTCTATTCATTTGATTCCAACAGAGTAAGATGTACAGGTCTCATCAAAGACTTGGTTGTGATTTTGGATCAGCTCCCAATGAAGAATGTTTTGATGGATGTTGTGGTAGCAGAAATTCCTCCAAGGTTTGGCATGCTTCTTTCCAGGTCTTGGGTAGCAAAACTAAAAGGGACACTACAGCTAGATTTCTCCTATGCAATGATTCCAGTATTTGGAAAAATGAGGAAATTATATTGGGAAAAAAAAATTAAGTACATGATCACAAGCAAGGAGAAACCAATAAATCATCCTATTAACTATGTACATACAGATTTAGAGTCTTGTGTTTTGTATTCAGATAGTTTAAATGATATAGATAGTCAGTTGGTAGAAGCAGATGATATTATGGAAATAACAGAAAATTTCAGAGAAGTTTTGAAGAAAGAAGAACAAGAACAGTAGAATACCGTTGGGCAATCAACTGAAAGCAATGGACAGCAAGAAGACAAGGCACAACAAACAGATTTCTAGCACTTGCAAGAGGAGGAAGAAGGTTTGTGGACCATGGATTTCGATGGAGCAGTGGGAAATGATGGCGCTGGAATTGGAATTTGGGTACGCAGTCCTTTCTTCTACCCCAAACAAGGTTCCCTAGTAACGTACGGGATGCTCTTACAAGTTGGCTTTTGAATGTTCAAATAATGAAGCTGAGTATGAAGCTCTGATTGCTGGCCTAAAGATTCTAAGAAAGTTGAATGCTAAGAGGATTTCAGTATATGGCGACTCTGAATTGGTTATCAGGCAGGTCAGAGGCGAATATCAAGCAAAGCATCCTAGGATGCGGGCCTGCCATAATGCAGTCCTAGACATTTTGAAATTATTTTCAGAATAGACCTTGACATGTGTGCCTCGTATACAAAATAGTATTGTTGATGCTCTTGCTAAGGCAGCGAGTAGTTTGAAGATTCCAATGAACTCTAGTAACAAATTCGAAATTCATGTCAAGCATCGTCCAACCGTTCCAAGATGATGAGGAGATTGATGATTTTCTGCAAAACAAAGGCAAGTTTAAAGAGACCTCAATTGATGAAGAAAATGACGATGGAAAAGGCAATGGTACAGATGAAATGGATGTGTTGCAGCTAAAGAATAACGTTATTCCCAAAGGCTTGATACCTCCAGAAGAACTCTTTGATCAAGATGATGTAGCCCACAAGCCAACATTGCAGCCAACAGAGAAGGGTGTAGAAGAGGTCAATATCGAGACAACTGCAAATCCTAAATTGGTAAAATTGTCCAAAGCATTGCTGCCAAAGATCAAGGACAAATATATCAGTTTGATGTCTTCATTTGTAGATGTGTTTGCTTGGGACTATTTTGACTTAATGACATATGACACCAATATAATTCAGCACACTATACCCATCAAGCCCAATCAAAAACCATTCAGACAGAAGTTGAGAAGGCTAAATCCAAAGTTGCTGCCATCTATTGAAAAGGAGATCAATAGGTTGTACAAATCAGGGATCATTGTGCCAATCAGATTTTCAGATTGGATCTCCAACTTGGTACTCGTAAGGAAGAAGACAGGTGAGATTCACTTATGCATTGATTTCAGAAATCTCAACAAAGTCTCATTGAAGGACAACTATCCACTGCCCAAAATGGACCATATACTTCAACAAGTAGTGGGAGAATCCCGTATGTCACTGCTTGTTGGTTATTCCGGATATAACCAGGTTTCTGTCCATGAGGATGACCGAGACAAGACATCGTTCACCACTCCATGGGGAACCTTTCATTACGCAAAAATTCCTTTCGGTTTGAAGAATGCAGGTGCCACATTTCAGCGTGCTATGGACTTGGCTTTTGCAAACGAGAAGGTTGTCTTTTTGGTGGTGTATTTGGACGATTTGACGGTGTTTTCTAAATCTAATGAAGAACACATGTACCATCTTAAGACCATTTTCCTAAAGTGCAGAAAATATGGCTTGTCGCTAAATCCAAAGAAGAGCTTGTTCGCCATGGAAGAAGGCAAACTACTCGGGCACATTATCTCAAAGGATGGCATCCGTATTGACCCGGCACGTGTGCAAGCAATTCAACAAATAGATCTACCCCGGAATAAAAAGGAGATACAATCGTTCAATGGCAAGATGAACTTCCTCCGCCGCTTTGTACCCAATCTCGCTGAGCATCTAAGCGAGATGACAAACATGCTTAAGAAGGACAGCCAAGTGAAATGGACGGAAGAGGCTATAAAATCTTTCAATTTGGTCAAATTGGCTCTTTCCTCAGCACTAGTTCTAGTCAGCCCGTTCTACACTCAAGATTTCATATTGTTTTCATTTGCTTTGGAGCATACTATGGCAGTGGTATTATTACATAAGAGAGATGATCATGAAAGACCCATTGCATTTTTCAGCAGAGCTATAAGAGACGCAGCTTTAAAGTATAACATCATTGAGAAGCAAGCCCTTGCACTTGTGAAGGCATTGAAAGATTTCCAGGTGTATATTCTACATTCTCACGTTCTGGCCTATGTTCCCAACGCTGCTGTAAAAGATGTTTTAGTGCAAGCCGATCTGGAAGGAAGAAGAGGCAAGTGGATTGCAGCCTTGCTGGAATATGACGTAGAAATAAAGCCCACAAAACTGGTGAAAGGACAGGGATTGGCGAAGCTAATGGCTGAATCAAACTTGCATGCTTTGGACATAAATCTGATCGCTGCTATGTCCGATGAGAATGATGAAGAATCACCAATTCAGGTATCTGAAATGTTTGCTCTTTCTCCATGGTATTCTGATATCATATATGTGCTCAAAAATTTGTGACCTCTACCCGGCATGACTAGAAACAAAGCGAGAACACTTAAGTTGAAAGCTGCCAAGTTTTGCATTCTTAATTTAGCACTGTATTGGAAAGATCCTGGTGGCGTTTTGTTAAATTGTTTGGTGGAAAAGGAAGCAAAGCAAGTCATGGAGGATAGCCACCAAGGAGACTGTGGAGGTCACCTTTTTTGGAAGTCAACAACAAACAAAATTTTGAGAGCAGGGTACTATTGCCCGACATTGTTTGCTAATGTATATAAGATGGTCAAGCACTGTCATAAGTGTTAGATTTTCGAAGGAAAGCGGAAGTTACAGCCTCTACGACTCAAGCCCATAGAGGTGAGCGCCCCTTTTCAGCAATGGGGGTTGGATTTCATTGGCGAAATTCATCCCGCTTCTTCCGGACAACATAGTGGATCCTCACAACCATAGATTAGTTCACAAATGGATTGAGGTAATTCCAACCAGACAAGCTACAGATGTGGTAATCATTTCATTCCTCGAAAATAACATCTTGTCTCACTTTGGTTGTCCGAATAAGCTAATCACTGATAATGCAGCAGCTTTCAAATCAAAGAGGATGGTAGAGTTTTGTCATAAATATCACATCATTTTGGGTCATTCAACTGCCTATCATCCGCAAGGCAATGGATTGGCAGAATCTTCAAACAAATCATTGGTCAACATAATCAAGAAGCTGCTGGAAATAAACAAGAAGAGCTAGCATAAGAGGTTGGTAAATGCACTTTGAGCAGATCAGGTCAGCCAAAAGAAATCCATAGGTACGTCACCGTTTGAGCTTGTTTATGGAGTTGATACAGTATTTCCTTCCTCTCTCGCTGCCCCGGTTGTCAAACTTCTTCAGGAGGCTGACAGTAAAGAAGATCCCATGCAGAGAAGGTTGAATCAAATGGTCCACTTGCAACAGAGCAGAGAAGAAGTTTTCAAGAACACATCCAAATTGCAGGAAAAAATCAAGAAAATTTATGACAGAAAGGAAAAGGTGGATAAATTTCAGGTGGATGATGTAGTGCTGAAGTGGGATGCAAGGAATGAGGAGAAAGGCAAGAACGGTAAGTTCAAGAACCTCTAGAAAGGTCCTTTCAAGATTGCAGCCTATCGGGGGTAGAGTGCTTTTCTTCTGAAGGAAATAAACAGAGAAGATTGTCCAGGAGGGCCAATAAATGGTCGACTACTCAAGCGGTACCATTTCTAAGTTATCAATGCTACTTCCACTGTCACCATAAATACCATTTTATTTCAGTTTCGTTAGAGTTGTTCAAGCTAGTCTTTAAGTCATTTCAATGTCAAGTTTGAGTCAGTTTTTTTTGGTCATTTCAGTTTCATAAATGAGTCAGAGTCCTGTATTATTTATCAAAATGATGACTCCATAGCCCAATGGATGAAGGCACTATCTAGCTCTTCTAGAGATCTGTTGTTCTTGGCACCTCCAAGGAACTACCATCCCCCATTGGAGCCAATGTTAGAGTCGGTCTGGTCAGTCCTCCGTCAGAGATCAAAACTCTTTATGCATTTTATGTTTAGATATCCCGCTCCATTCTCCCAGTTGCATTCCGCTAGGGGCATGCCATAATCTGACGGAGAAGGTCATGATAGTCATTCCCCCTCATGTCTGGCTCCTGCTGACTCAGGTCTTTTGTCAACCTTCAACAAAGTCCATGACAATCAAGGTGTGGTTCGTTAAAGGACAAAGGTCATTTCGAGGTCTAGGTCTAGGAATTCATCAATTTGGTCTTTGAACATGTCCAGTAAAGCCATGCAGGCCAGAGTGAGGCCCTTACATAGTTATGGTTCAGAGAGCTTCATCGTCATGCGGATAGACTCTGACTCTTCTTTAAAATTCTGTTTTGAAGAAAAGTCAAACAGTGTCATTTATGAATAAATTTTCAAAAAAGTCGCCAGTTGATTTTTTTAGATGCAGTCATGGTTTCCGTGGCCAAATGTCCTGTCGTGCAATCCATGTAAAGAGTGTCGAAAATTGCATCATTCAAGCTAAAATTTCAAAGGGAAAGTGAAAACGAGTGTGTTTTAAAGCCAGTGAAAAAGTGCAAAACTCAAACATTAGAAAAATGGGTTTTTGAAGAGGAAAAAATTAAACCCATCTCTTCCAAGGCCATATATACAAATTTTTGTCAAAAGCAAAGGCATTGTGCTATTACAAGCCTTGGAGAAGTGTTGGAAAGGTGTGAGTGTGCATTGGTGAGAGATTGAGTGAGTTGGAGGCGACTTTGGTGGGCGCGGCGCATATACCCAGGAGCGCGGCGCACACAGAGGGCGCGATGCACACGCAGCCTACCCACAGTGCAAATTTCCTAAGGGGTGACGCATACCCAGAGCGTGGCGCATTGGGCTTTGCGCATGGCACATACAAACAGGGGCCTAAAAAAGTTCCCAAACGCTCCCAAATTTTGGTGAAGCCTATCAAATTGAGAGGTAGGCTCTTTAAAATCACTTTCTCATCAAGTTTTGTCAATGATAGGGTGTTTATAGAGATATTTCAATGCCATCAAAATGTATAAAATCGACCATAAGAAATCGCCAAGAAATTGATGGCTAGGGTCTTTTAAATGTCTTGTTAAGTGCCAAGGTTTCACTCCACTCACTTTTTACCCTCACCCATCACTTTTCCCATCCTCCCTCTCTCATTTTTCCTAAAATCCTTACCCTAAACTACTACCAAACCCTCTCCCCTATCCCTCCACTATTTGGTCAACACAAAACCCCAAACCCTACCCGATCTAAATACCCAAACTCCTCCCATATCCCTAACAAATTTCTCCCTATAAACCCTATCCCCATTTCATCACTCCCCTCCTAACAATCCCTGTTTCATTGTTCCCCTTGGTAACATATATTACAAAGGCACCCAGCCTCACACCATCATCAATAGGGTAGCCTAATCACAGTCCACATTGCAGTCATGACATCACAACACTCGTCTGAGTATGAGATGGAGACACAGAGTGACTCATCCTCAGAAGAGCAGGCTCCCAAGAGACACCACAAGAGTGGCAAACATGTCAGGGATGAACCCACTACCCTCACCGAGTTACAAGCATGCCCTCTTGCCATGTCATGCTTCCAACACCTATCATGTTTTGAATTTTTTCAAAGGGTAGCAAATTTGAGAGTCCATCATGAGTTGGCCCGTTTGTTTGTGCTTCATCTACATGGAGGTCAATCTACCTTGGCCGGGGTCACTTTCTCATTGACACCCGAAGCTATATCAGTGGCAACAGGTTTACCAAATGTTGGAGAACAGTGGCATAAGAAGAAGAAGGTGGAAAGACAACACTATGAGCCTTACATCAAAGCCATATTCTTGAATGTGCTCACAAGAGTCTTTCCATTCAGATACTTGAAAGATGAGTATGCTCCGCTCATGAGATTGATCATGAAATACTTCAGCTGTGAGGGGAGGTTCTCTCGACTGTATGCCTATCACATCCGCTTGCTCATGCACTTTACCAGGGTGAGGATGATGAACCTCCCGTTTTTCATATGCAGGAATATAGAGAGGATGAACACCTTCATGCTGCATAAGATCCCTCAGCAACAGCTTAACAATGTGTATCACTTTGCTCTTATCCGTATTTTGGTAGATCATCAGTTGGGATTGCAGGGCATTGCTTGGGAGGACTTCATCTCCTCTGACTTCTTCAGCACATCACAGGTACTATCAGAGCTAGAGCAAGAGTTGGGTGGTCCTTCTTATCAGCATGAGCATCATGAGACCACTACCATGCCAGTTTTCATTACATATCAGAGAGGCAGTAGGCACTTGTTTGCAGCAGCAAAGCAAGTGTTATCTCCACCCAGGGTGGAAGGGGCCTCACTTCTGGCATCGACTACATAGGTATTGGACAAGTGCATGATGAGGGGCCCTGAGGTGCACAGGAGACCGATGTCATCCTCATTCAGGATGATGAGGCAGAGGCAGAAAATGCCAAACTTAGGATGATCATTGAGGAGCAGGACTCGGAGATCCAAGACTTGATACTCAATATGGAGAGGGCTAGATGGGTCATCAAGTATCTGGAGCAGAGAAACAAATAGCTTGAGGACCAGCAGACGATCATGGAGCTGTAAAGCATCCGTGAAAATCGATAAGCTGCCCAGCAGAGGAGGATTGAGCTCACTACCTTGGAGCAAGAGATCAACAACGACTGTGAGTCTTGGTTAGATCGAGTCAATCTACACTTGGAGAGACTGCTGGAGAAGGAAAACAAGGACAAAACCATATTTAGGAGGATGACTTGTCATTACAGGGCACGGAACATGAGCGCAAAGGCCTGAATAAGGAACTTGAAAGCCAAACTGAGCAGAGCAACAAAAGAGGCAAAAGAGAAAGATCGGCTTCCAATATTGGCTAACACTTCTGTGGCCCAACATAGTGCCTCTTAGAGAACCTCCAGCCCAAATTTCAAGAAATTTGTGACAATTTTGGTCGCATGGAAATTTTTTGGCACAAACACAGGTTTTTTCTCTATACGCGACGCGCCACCGGCGCGACGCGTATGATTGGGAGCTCCAAATGAGAAATGGTTTTCATTTTTGGATTCATCATGCAAAATCATTACTACTGTCACTCGGGCAAGAAATTTGGGCATGATTTGAGTCTCCAGGAGGTAAAAAACACCCAAAAAATGGCCTCACTACCCCTATTTTGACACACAGGAAGCAGTCTTGGGAGAATGAATATTTGGAGGGGAAAATGAGCTCCAAATTAAAAAATTCCACTTGGGTTGGAAAGTAGCCAGGACAGGATTTCCAACGAGAACACTTGGGACATTTTGGACTCCTGGAAGTGCCTCAAAACTGGCCTCAAAGTGGCGTGACGCATACAGAAAAGGGTGTGGCACATATAGGAAAGAAGGCCCAAAATGCCTCTGTTTCGCAAAATTTCGCTTCCCGAATTTTTATAAGTGGGCCCCTTCATACGCACTTCATTTTTTCGGCAGCTAAGGTGGTTTTAAAAGTATTTTCCCTCCAGATGGGCAGTTATCCAAGTGGCAAAGGAAGGCAAAGGGCCACCCAAGCCATTTGTCATGTTTGTGGCGCTGCACCTGTAGCTGATGTTTGGCTCTCCACCTTCATTTTGTGATTATTCGAGTAAATCCCCAACCCTTGGGCATTCTATCTCTTCATGGCACGTTCTATATATTGTATGCAAACTATTTGCAAAGGGTTTGTTGGCTTGTAACTTCTGGGAGACTGTGGGAAAGAAACTCTGTTTCTGCATTGTATATTTTTTTACAGAGGATTAATGAAAGGAAGTGGCTCTGTTTCATGAGATTCATGTGGTTGTGAGTGTAGAAAATGTGTCTCTTATGTTTCATATGTATCTTGTTATGTTTCATAGTTCATTTCATAATCATTTCCATTGAAATCTTCTAAGTTAGCTAAGGTAGAATTCAATTTTATTGCTCTGCCTATGGGAAAATTTCATGTTCAATGTTCATTCTTCTATTGAAAAGGATTCATGTTGTCCATGCCCTTTTCACCCTCTTAATCAATCTCTCCATTCCGTACTATCTTAAACTAGATTTCTAGGCTTTCCGCCTACCTTGCCTCATGAAATAATCCGTGCCTTTGTGTTAAGTTCTCTGTTCATTAAGGTCCATTGGTCCCATATCATCCCAAAAACATAGTCATTCATAAAAATCACTTCTTGTATCCATATTCACTTACTAGCCTAAGATAAATAGTTCACTGTAAGTCATCTCAGGCCTTTTCGTTTATCTATTCACTGAGTGTGACTCGGAGAGAGCCCTCTCCTGTTCTGGTAGGGCTAGCTACCAGACTGAGCATGGTTTATGGTTACCCTGAATTTTTCCTTCTTTCAGCCTAAGGCGGATTTAGGTGATTACACTTGCATTTCCATTTTTTGGCAGTCAACGCCCCTTCATTTTTTCGCGCCAACCCTTAAGTTTTGTGTTAAATGCCCCTTCATGGGTGGGTGCACCCCTGGGCTGACCACACGCTACCCAAACTTGGTTGCTCGCTTGTCGTGTGCTCCATGTCGTTGCCTTGTCATCGTGTTGCCTTTGCCTATATGCTATGCTTGGATCCTAGGTACCCCTTGGTTCGAGCGCACCCATGGGCATCCGTCCACGATTCAGTCACTGTAAGTTTGCAATGCATGCTCCTTGCACGAGTTGTGTGGGTGCCCTCTACTCTAGAACATTCATGCCTCTCAACTTTCCCTCCAACACACACTCTTTTCCAAGTCGCCACTAAGTCACCCTCACCACATAGGTGGGCGATCTGGCTTTGTGCAAGCATGTCCATCATGCGATCTTCCCAACTTGGTCCAAATTTGGTGTTTTGACACTCCATGTGAGTGTAGCCCTTCATGGGTGCCCATTGGCCTTGGTGCTAACTAGACGCCCTAACATCCTCCCCCACTCAAAAAAGGTTGTCTCCCTTAACAACACCATCTCGGAAAATTCCATCACCAAGACGAAAAATCACAAAGTGTTACTAGCTCCTACTACATGAACTCCTTGCCTTCATCGCACAAACCTCTATGTGGGTAACACTACTCAATCTCATAGTCATCAAGCACAACTCGTTGTGATCCTCCATACTACCTCAACTCATGGATGGTTTCTCCCCCCAACTCGTCTGCATGGTTTGGTCACAATTCATCATTCCAATTCACTGTATCTCATCATCATGTAAACTTCTACTACTATACTCCAACTCAACTCCAACATATCTTAGCACATTGACGTCCCTCATGACTTGAACTAGTTGGGTGGTCAATGAAACAATCACGTCCAAATCATGAGAATGCACGTCCTCATGCCTTTGTCAGTCGTTTCTCCAACACTTTGTCACATTTTCAACTCAATCATGAACTCTTCTCATCTCTACACATCATTCTTGCACCCAATTCTCATCGTACAATATCTTAGTCAATGAAGAAAGCTCCATCTCATCTCTGATATGTTGCACATCATCACTATCAAAGGGGAAATTCTTGACTTGCCTCATCGTCTCATCCATGTGTTTCCCATGGTCATAGACCAACAACCTCCATTTCCATGAACAAGTAGCTTAGTGTGATCAACTCAACCCATGCCTAAGTGCTCCCACCAATGCACCTCCATCGTTGCAACCACCATCCAATTCCAAGGTGTCTCGCCTCTATTGCATCCATCAAGTCGCTCCTCATGAATGTCACATCCCATATTATGCCCAAGGTACGTGTCCCATACTGCATCAAATTCAAGTATGAAGTTGACCTCAACTCCTCAACGAACCAAATACTCCAAGACCACCACCGTATGAAGTCTTCATTGGCTACAAATTCCTTGAAGCTATCATTGGCTCCTATGAACCATCTCCATCCAACACTTCAAGCAAGCATACTTGTCTCAGTTGCAAATCCCACCGCACGTTACCTTTCCCTCTTCATCACATGAATGCTCTCATCATTTGCCCATGTATCCCTTTAAACTGACCATGGCCTTGTTGTTTCTAATGTCCAGCATACCCATCAATCCATGTTGCAAAATATACCCATGTGGCATCAACAAGTGCATTTGCACAACATCCTCACTTTGCAACTTCTATTTCATGCCAATATGTGACATCTCTACAAGTGTTCTCGCTTGATGCTCTTGCATGAATTTTTCCATTCGCCCTTCTTATTCAACCGATGCCCACGACTTCAGCTGCCCAACTCATCCACTTTAGCAGACCCAACGCAAATTCAGCAATCACATCCTTGTCTTTGTTCAAGTTATCACCCTCGGTTGTCCTACCCTAATGTCACTATTGCAATCCCCTCCCATCATCGGTGCCTACTCACTAAGTGTTTTCCATAGACTTTCGCTTAGCACAAACGAAGCTTCAATGATGAAGTCCACCCAAATGTGTATTATGTCGTATTTTGCTACGGTGTTCCCTTTCATATTCTTTCCATTATTCATGTTGGGAACTTAGCCAAATATCGACTTGACTATGCATGAATCGTTCATTGTACCAACTCATCAATTCCACCCTTGTCACAAGAATTTTCACCTTCTATTCTAAGGCCGCATCTTGCCCCAAAAAGTCTTGTAATAGTCGATGTTCCTTGTTTCATCCTAATCCTCCATCAGAAGTCTTCCCATTTCACCAGCAATCACATACTTCCTTTTCCCATTTTTACATACGAATCATCTTCATGAGGTCTATCCACATGAGTGCCTTCTTCTTTTAATGCCTACAACAAGCACAAATTTGGTTCAATCTCGAAAAGTTCCATCACACCAATTTCCCCTTCTTCCGTTGGCACATCTACAACACTTAATTATTCATATATTGTAGCTTCCCCTTTATCATAATCAGCAGCTTCATATTTTCCGACTATCCAAAGAAATCAAAGAATCTCCCCTTTAACTTTATCCTCCAAAACTTCAAGTTCAATCTGAATCCTCAACCTATATTCCTTCATATTTTTCAACATACACAAGGTCTAAAAATGTATCTCATGACACTCTAGCTAACTTTCCATAATTTATCGTTTAGCTTGACCCTTAACCCAAGTCTATGCTACTGTCAAACTATCACAAATACGTCGCACTGTGTCCACAAATCAATGCTTACACTTCGACCTATTCACCCAACTTCTCATGGGTAGTCGTGTAACCAATTCATGTCAATTCATTCATCTCAAACCTGGTTCTGTCATGCTCCTACTTCTCCTAAAGTTCGCCTTCAAATTGGCTCAATCCTACCAACTATCAACTTAGGGATTAATTCCATGACATGTATTCTCAAGAATACACAAGTAAGGGTTGGATCCTGGTTTCGTTGATTAGACTTAAGGGTGGTAGAAATGGATGACCATGCCATGGTGCTCAGGCTATACTTTTAAATAGAAATGTAGGCCATACTTGTGGTGGACTTGGATATTCTCTTAATTCTTGCCAACGAGAAAACCATGATCATTTTGATGAAAAGAAAAATTCATTTTGGATATCAACTGAGCGTTAATTCCATGATTTTGTATGAGCATGTGGATTAGCAAGAAGTTCGAAGTTTAGTGACAAAGGAGAAGAAATTTTAGTGACAATGAATGCTAGAAATGTTTTGATTCTGAGATCATGGAGGAAGTTGCTAACTAGCTTCCTGACCCTGGACATACTAGGGGAAGAAAGAACCAGTATCTGAACTCTGTCATCTTACATTGGCAGCTAAAAACTCTTTTAGGAAAACTCCTAAAAGAGAAACATGAGGACCGAAATGACATTACAGCTTCCTTGAATGAGATTCAAATGGTGTAGCGTCCTCAACACTCATGTTCAACCAGTCATTGAAGCTCCTTTAGTGTCATTAATGCTCAATTCAACTTCTTTTCTCATTAAACCTAGTTTTATAAACCCATTTTACAACAATACCATTTTTACCTTCTCATAATTCCACTAATTACCATGTTTCATTCTTGTCTATGGAATTTATTTCTTCATCCATCACTTTGACCCAATTCCATTCTTTAATATCTTATTCAAAATATGTGGGTTGAAAAGTAAACAATGCAAAATGTGAATGCACATCTAGATCTTTGTAAATTTCTCTCAATAGTTTAGTCTTTATAGACTTTAGGGAAGTAGTTGTAGGATCAAATCCAGTATTTGGTTGAGAAGTAGGAATATACTAGGTCATTGCACTATATGAATCACCTTGAACTATTGGAGTCCTTGTTGTACTATATTTTCCTAGTGATTGAGATTGTGAACCTTTTTTTCCATGTTGTGCAATGTACTCCTTTACTTCGTCTTTTTCTTGAGGTGTTTCTTCTCCAACGATTATAGTATTGTTTATGATCCTATCCCATGTTTCATCTTCTTTGAATTCAACATCCCTACTAACTATCACCTCTATTGTAACTAGATATCCAATTTATATTCCTTGGACTTATCATTGTACTTGAGAATGATGCACTTTTGTGTCATTTAATTATTTTCTTAGCTCTTTAGGCACATGTGCACATGCTACATGACCAAATAATCTAAAATGTGCTACATTGTAGCTCACACCTACCCATGCTTCTTATTGGAATTTGTGCTCCACACTTGTAGTGGGAGGTCTATTCAAACCATAAATAGAACAATTCACCCCCTCTCCCCAAAAATCATTTGAAAAATGTCTCTCTTTCTATTGAGAAATGGCAACAAGAAATTCGAGTTTAATTTGTCCTTGAATTAAAATGAGAATTAAAATCAAATTCTATTCTCATAGCAACTTGTAAATAGTTAATTAAGTTTAGTTAACTTAGGAATTTCGAGTAGGAATTCTTTCTGTAGTCATGTCTATGTTCTCCCAAAGTTTTATGGGTCAAGTATGAGTTTAAATTGAGATGGAAATTAGATCACTTAGTTTATTGAGTTAAGTTCAATTAAATTAGTTCTAAACTGTTTGTGGAACTAATAGAAAGTTAACAGTTAGTTGGTGCGCTAGCACATTCACAAGTGTCACTCTAGTTAACTGAATATTCCCTCATCAGAAACTCATGCATATCGATTCTGAGAAAGACCTAGTTGAGACTAGAGTGCAAGGACGATGTACTATCAGTTATATTATTTACTGGAGTGTAAATATCATGCATGCATCAGAGATTGATTCTATGTTTGGATTGTGCAATTTTGGAAGCATGAAATCCCTTTAAATATAGGCTATTCATCCTAGGAATTATGCAAGAGATTAGGGGCTTGGAGAGCTACAAAATTGGCTAAGTGTTGGCCAAGAGCTAGCTTGTGAGATGAGAGAGTTTAGCATTATTGTGCAGAATTGTTCTAGTGAGAACAAGCTTTTTATATTCACTCATATTTCTTATATATGCAATACAGATAGTGGGGTTTTGAGTAGTGGCTTTCTCGAGATACATCTTGTGTTATGTGCCATGGATTTATATTCTTCTTGTTCATATTGTTTTCATCGATCTATTGGCTTCTGCTGGTTGAAAGTAGAAGTAGATTCTTGTCCTATGCTTTAGTACATTGCCTGAGCTTGTGAATCTATATGATTTTCTACATGGTTTTAGAGTTGAGAATAGTATAGTAGAGGAGATTTCAAAGTTTTTAATTTTGGGCTACAGGTGAAATTCGAATTTGCAATACATACTTCAGGATCGACTGATGGTTTTCTACGGTTTGCGGCTCGAGTATGCCTTGGACAGAGCCAGAGGGATAGAATGGAGGCTTTGCTAGAGGATAATGGCTTGAAGTAATTTGTTGATCAAGAAATTCCTAAGCCAACAGCATTAGATGCACAGAATTTGGGTGAATGGAAGAAGTGTGTGGCAAAGGTGAGGTGATAATCCTTGAGGGAGTTCGATACCACATTGTCTTGAGTCTCCATGGAAAGGAAACTTTGTATGCTATGTGGATAACATTGACAGACTTGTATCAGAACAACAGTGACCAAAGGAAATTGGCACTAAAGGACAAACTTCGAAAAATCAAAATGGAGAAAGTTGAGACGATTCCAAAATACTTGACCAAGTTCACTCAGTGTCGTGATGAACTTGGATGTGTTGGAATCACGGTTTCCAAGGATGTTATGGTGAGTCTTGCTCTTCTAGGACTCCCAAAGTGTTGGCACAGTTATCAGGACTTTGTTAATGGTCGGGAGAAGCTACCGGATTGGGAACGATTGTCGTCGATTTGATGCAAGAGAAGATCAGGAGGAACACCATGGATGGCTCTTCATTAGAGACTGATGACGAAGATAAATTTGCCTTAGTGATTAAGGCAAAGAATGGGAAAGGGAAAGATTCCCATTCCAAATTGGATTCTTATCATGGAGGTAAGAAGAAATACATAACGAAAGTTAAGTGCTTTCATTGTAATGAGCTGGGCCATTTTGCTACAAATTGTCCACTCAAAAAGTCCAAGGAGAAGTCCTAAGGAGAAGCGACAGGTGAGGCTTTGGCCTCTCAATTCGAATTGGACTTTTACCTCATTGCATGCATGGTGTCATCAATGATGGGAAGTGTATGGTACTTAGACAATGGAGCTTCATTCCACATGACTGACGGCAAAGAATTATTCAATGATCTGGAGGAGAAATATTTCCATAGACATATCGAGATGGGTGACAACGGGAAGTATAGTGTTATTAGATTGGGCATGATTACTTTTAAAAGGGAGAATGGGGCTCCACTCACCTTGAAGAATGTTATTTATGTGCCTAGGATGAAGAAGAACTTGGTATCTATTGCCATGCTTGAGAATAGAGGCTATGATGTGATATTCTTGAAAGGAAAGGTGTTCCTTTGACACATAGCAATGAGTCAAGTGAAGAAGATAGGGATTGAAGTGAAGAATATCTATAAGCTGGAGGTATTAGAGTGTGTTTATTTGAGCACAAAAGAAGAAAGGGTGCATAGATGAGACGTTGGTGAGTTGTGGCATAGGTGTTTGGGCCCCACTTGCATCATGGGGCTTTGAAGATATTGTAGCAGATCTCTACCATTCTTCCCAAAGGTACGCTTGAGTAAGTTGATACATGCAAGGAGTGTACTTTGGGAAAATACACCAAGTCTTCCTTTCACAACAAAGACAATCAAGCAGAGATTATTTAGAGCAAGTCCATTCAGATGTGTGTGGACCATTCTTAACAGAATCCACAACCAAACACAGGTATTATGTTATATTTGTTGATGACTTTTCTCGAAAATGTTGGATACTTTTCATGCATAAAAAGGATCAAACTTTCATAAAGTTTTATGAGTTTAAAGCATTGGTGGAGAAAGAGTTGGGAAGAAGGTTAAATCTCTACATAGTGATAATGGTGGTGAGTATGTCTCAAACAATTTTAAAAACTTTTGTTCAATGAAAGGGATTAAATGGGAGTTGATGAAACCCCATAACCCTAAATAGAATGGGGTGGCTGAGAGTAAGAACAAAAGCATAGTAGGGGTAGTAAGGGTGATGTTGCATGATCAGGGCCTACCTCTACACTTGTGGGTTAAGGCATGAAACATAACGGTTTATGTTCAGAACCGTAGCCCACATCAAAAACTTGAGATGAAGACACCAGAGGAGGCTTATTCCAGTAAGAGGCCAGATGTTGGTCACTTAAGGATGTTTGGGTCATTGGTATATTTCCATGTGACCAAAGATGCACGAAATAAGATTGAGCCCACAATAGAGTTGAGGATACTTATGGTGCACATTGATACACCTCACAACTATCGGGTGTACTTTTCGACCAAAAGGATGGCAGTGGTTCGCAAGGATGTTAGATTCGATGAGGAGAAGGCCATGCGAATTTCCATTAAGAGGGAGCTTGAGCTACATGCGAAAGAGGAGAATTTAGCTCATAAGGTTAAGGAGCCTCAGATTGATGTGGAGAAACCACATGCAGAGGATCCAAGAGTGGAGACATCCACTTAGGCAGATTCTTCTAGAGTGGTAAGAAATCACACCAGAGACGTTGACAGATTACTGGATGATGCACAGGAGAATATGGGAGCACCCACTTCTCACCGCAGGTGGAGGAGGTCACATGAGAGGTACACTGGTGATGAGCCCCAAATTGGGTAACTTATTGGGCTCATTTTGCCTAATTATCCTTGTTCAGTCCTCCATTTTTCATAGATTATGCATTATTTTTTAGTATGTTTATGTCATTTGTATGAATAAGGGTGGTCACTCTTCCTAGGTGGCTGACACGTGCTTATTTCAGGTTTTTTGACACATGTTGGAGCAAAACCAAGCAATCATGGGCTAGGTGACAGCCAAGCTTGAGGTGAGGATTCGTAGGGGGGTTGTCTATGACATTAAATAGCCCTTCCTCGGGATCTCCACCCCTAACTCCGAGCTCACAGGCCACCAAAAATAGATCTTGAAGGCAGCAAAGCAGATTTTGGAAAAGGGACTGTCTACTGACAGTTGGGACAACCAAGTCCCTTATATCTAGGAGGCCTACTACGGCCCTTGTGGTGTATAAATGAGAATGCCTTAGCCTTCGTAAGGGACTTTTGAAACCATTGCATCTTTTGCACTACCGTGCTATCACTTTCAGCTCGTTTTCTTGTAGCCATTTTGGCATAACTTTTGACTGATGACTATTTTTTGATAATGATAAGCAGTCCTATTTCATATCAACTCTGAGTTCTCTATAGGAGCTGTAGCTCTTAGGGTTGGCCCCAACCTAAGAGCCTAGGGTCTCCTTTATGTACTGTTATCTTTCCTTTATGCATCGTTGTTTTTCCTTTTATGCATTTGCAAACGTATTTTTGTTAGGCAGATTAAATTGTGTTGATTAACTAGGTCACTGTTTATGGTTAGAAATGCTTCAGATGTTTAGAATATGTTGGTAGGATAATAACAGGGAAAAAGCTCCAGAAAAGGGCCAACAAACACTTTTGGTTTCACCTCTTCCTCATTGGATCAGAGGCTAGAATTGAAGTAACCGTGATGTCCCAACCAAAAACACTAGTTTTGCTTTGCGATGCGATCATTAGTGTATTGTTTTCATTTGCAGAAGTTGGTTACATGTTCAGATCTCTGAAATGTTTCATTGCATAGTTGATATATATGGTTCTTTTTCAAATAAAGTTGTTGTTCATTCACTTCATTGTTAGCTAGATTAGATTAGCTAGGACTTTGATTACTTGCAAGTCTTTATTGGTTCAGTTGAAAGTGAACAGTGCAGAGAATCTCTACCACTCTTTCATCCACCCAAGCTTCATTAGAGCCATCTGTTCAATCTCCTAACTGGGTTCCTCATCTCACATTTGTCCTCCTGCCCACGTAACCCTACCTTTTTGTGCAACCATTGTTTCAGCCTTCTTTGAGCTAATTCGGCCATCTATACCTTCTCACCACTCCATCCACCAGTCCCTGGGCCACTTCAGACCCTTATCCTACCTCCATATCCATTCCTGCATCTTCCCTCACTCATCCATCCTCCAAAATACCATTTCTAAACATCCTGTAGAAATTTCTGAACATCTTGTAGAAATCTCTGAACATCCTATAGAACCCCTGCAGACTTCCTGTAGAAGCTCACAAATGAGGTTTCTTGATAGCCAAACCTTGTGAAACTCTCTGGAAGGGTGTTAGGGACTCCTTAGACCCTCTCTGAACCTTCTCGATCTCTTCCAAGCATTCCTCCTCATTTATCCACCCCTGCACAGTCAAGAACAGTGAAAGAATATGCATGATGAAACTGACGACTTAATCAAAAATACGAAAAGATGTTTTCTTCAGATAGAGGTAGTCTAGACACATGTATTTTACCTTGATAGAAGTAATGGCATCTCTTTCAGTAGTTTGCATTCTCTTCTTTGCATCAGTAGGATTAGCTGGTAGAATTAGGGTTTGCGCTTTCCTTCAGTTTTTCAATCTCTTTTCGCAAATATATTAGCTTCCTTCAAGACTAGCTTCCATCCATCAGTTAACAAGCTTCTTATCAAAGCTCATAGAAGTTGGCTTGAGCCCCTAGCGGACTTGTGTCAGCTGACCAAGTGACAGCTGCGGCAAGAGCTAGTACTTGTGCATACAGCATCGTCGCTTCCAAGTTTGTTACGAACTATCGAGTTGATAAAAGTAAAGAAGGGAGTCCCAGGAGTTGTAGCATTATTGCTGCAACACTGGAGCCCACCAAATGGATACATGGCTCTTATGGGCGAATGTGTTGTGATAGAGCCATCTTCCTTTAAGGAAGTAGTGTAGCAACCAGTTTGGGTTGATGCCATGGTGGAGGAGTGTGACTCCATAGTTCATAGCAATGTTTTGGATGTGGTCTCGAGACTAGAGGACAAGTCAGTGGTGAGATCTCATTGGCTTTACAAGGTAAAGAAAGCTGCATATGGTAGTGTGGAGAAGCATAAGGCTAGATTTGTGGCCCATGGATTTTCACAAGTAGAGGAGATTGACTATGATGAGACATTTGTTCCTGTAGCAATGTACTCGTCGATCAGATCTATATTGGCACTATCAGCATAGATGGGTTGGAAGATACATTAGATGGATTTGAATACAACCTTCCTTAATGGCATGATTGAGGAAGACGTGTACATAGAGCAACTTGAAGGTTTTGAGACCTTTGACCATCAGTCACATGTGTGTCGACTCAAGAGAGCATTATATGGGTTGAAGTAAGCACCTCATGCTTGGTACACTAGGATAGATAGCTACTCCACTAGGTTGGGCTTCATGAAGAGTGAAGTGGATGTGAATTTGTACCACATAGTGGTGGAAGGTAAAATGTTGATCATTGTACTATATGTTGATGATATCATACTGACAGGTGACAATCAGTTGATCAAGTCTTGCAAGGATGACCTTGCAGGAGAGTTTGAGATGAAGGACATGGGTCTCATGCATTACTTTCTTAGCATGGAGGTTTGGTAGGGAGACATGGAGTTGCTTGTGTCTCACTGAATGTATGCCAACGAGATACTCAAGATATTTTGCATGCAGAGAAACAAACCCATGGAGACTCGTCTAGCATGTAACTGAAGGAAGGAGGATGCTACTTTAGGGGAAGTAGTGGAACCTACTGTTTACAAGCAGCTTGTGGGTTCACTCATGTACTTGGTGAACACACCACCGAATATGTGTTATGCAGTTAACCAGCTTAGTCAAGCGATGGTCAGGCCTACCAAGATGTATTGGAAGGAAACCAAGCATTTGTTGAGATACCTTAGGGGCACTTCTTAGTATGGATAATGGTACAAACAGACAGAGGGAGTGAAGCTTCAAGGTTTCACCGATGCAAACTGAGCAGGGAGTCTATCCGACATGAAGAGCACATCAGGAGGGATATTCAATGTTGGGTCAATGACAGTTTCTTGGTAGAACATGAAACAAAGATATTGGTTGCACTTAGTCTGGTAGAGGTAGAGGACATTGATATGAGTTAGGCAACATGTGAGGCTATCTAGATGTGGAAGATCCTAGTTGGTTTGTTTGGTCAACAGATGGATCCAACTATGATTTACCATGATAACTAGAGTTGTATCAAACTCTCTGAAAATCCAGCTTTTCATAATTGGTCCAAGCATATTGATATTCGATATCATCATCTCAGATGTTGTGTATTGAGGTGGATTATGTTGTTAGAGTGCATTCCCATGGAAGAGCAAGATGATGACATTTTGAAAAAGGCATTGTCAAGAAGTAAATTCGAGTTTCACATAGACAGGATCGGGGTAGCTGATAACCGCTTTATTGCTGAGAGGAAGTGTTTAGAAATGGCAATAAGAAATTCCAGTTTAATTTTTCCTTGAATTAAACTGAGAATTAAAATTGAATTATATTCTCAAAGCAACTTGTAAATAGCTAATTAAGTTTAATTAACATAATTAACTTAGGAGTTTTGAGTTGGAAGTCTTTCTGTAGTCATGTTTATGTTCTCCCTAAGTTTTAGGGGTCTAGTATGAGTTTAAATTGAGTTGGAAATTATATCACTTATTTTACTGAGTCAAGTTCAGTTAAATTAGTTCCAAACTATTTGTGGAACTAATAGAGAGTTAATATTTAGTTGTTGCACTAGTGCATCCACAAGTGTCACTCTAGTTAATTGAAGATTCCCTCATCAGAAACTCATGCATGCAAATTCTGAGAAAGACCCAGTTGAGACTAGAGTGCAGGGACAATGTGCTATCAGTTGTATTATTTACTGGAGTGTAAATATCATGCATGCATCAGAGATTGATCCTCTATTTGGATTGCACATTTTTGGAAGCATGAATTCCCTTTAAATATAGGATATTTATCGTAGGAATTATGCAAGAGATTACGGGCTTGGAGAGCTGTAGAATTGGCTAAGTATTGGCCAAGAGCTAACTTGTGAGATGAGAGAGTTGAGCATACTTTTCAGAATTGTTCTAGTGAGAATGAGCTTTGTATCTTCACTCATATTTCTTATATATGCAATACAGATAGCGGGTTTTTTAGTAGTGGCTTTCCCCAGATACATATTGTGTTATGTTCCATTAATTTATCTTCTTCTTGTTCATATTGTTTTCATCGATCTATTAGCTTCCGTTGGTTGAAAGTAGAAGTAGATTATTTTCATGTGCTTTAGTACATTGCATCAACTTGTGAATCTACATGATTTTCTACACTTTCAACATGCTTCTATCCATAATAGTTTAGTTTTGTTTCTTTCTGCTAAACCATTTTGCTGGCGTGTGTACCTTGTCATGAATTATGAGTATGTTGATCCCATGCTGCTTGCAAAAATCATGGAAATCATGAGAATCCTATTTATCTCCTCTTTCTAATTTCAACACCTTAATTTGTTGACCACTTTGTTTCTCTAGCAATGCCTTGAATTTTGTGAACGTGTCAAAGGTTTCATATTTCTTTGCAAAAAAATATACTCAAGTCTTTCTATTATAAATATTTATTTATGTTAGAAAATAGTAACTTCCTCATGGTGATTAGATTTGGATGTATGATATAGAACTAACTTTATGAACCAACTTTAATGGTGCCTTCGCTTTAAAATACACTCCTTTAAGGAACTATCTAGTATTGCTTTGTTAAATTGTAATTGTCACATGAAGTAGCTAGCTATGGAAAAGGAAGAGAACCTTCAACCATCTTTTTTTTGATATTATAATTTTAGATCACCAAAATTAGATACCTAAATTAAAATGTTACAACCAAAAATCATCCAAAATATCACCTTTTATGTAACCAAGGTATCATATCTATCATAATTTATGATAAAATTATACATTCTATTTTTTCTTTATTCATCCTAACCATCAACATCTTACTAAAAAGTTTATCGTATACAAAACAATCACTTTCCTTATAGATTAGATTATACCCATTTGATTAAATTAACCAACACTAGAGAGATTATGTTTCAGACCTAAACCATAGTACGCATCTTGTATGTGCCTTTTCTAGCTTTATTTGGTCAACATATTAATTATTCTTTTTCACATTACATTTAGAATATCTTTTGACCCCAAATTAACATTATTCCGTACCAAATCATCTAGATTTAATTAGACTTCTCTTTCATGTCATATGATTGCTACATATATACAAGCCGAAGTCTCATTAATAGTAATGGGAGTAAAAACAATACTTTTAACCATAATTACCAAGTTCGATTGAATTCAATAAGATATGATACAAATTTGAAAAAAAAAAACCGTTTTCATCCTTGTAAAAACAATACCTTTCACTCACTCTTCTTTAAAATTATTTTAAATTGAAAATCAGACTTGTAGGAATTTACAGGGTAAGTTCCTCAGACAAAACACCAAAGGACACCACTCACAAACAGATCACATCATATCGAGGAGAGAATGAACCGTCAGATCACTACATATCGTGACCGTTAGATTGTAAGTTACAAAAGTACATAGTAAAGAAACACACTTTACCTAACTCTACACTAGACCAAGTTATACTAGACCAAGTTGAACTTAAGTATTTCCTATGTGTCGGAATATCCTAACATCCCCCCTTAAGAACAACTTGGGATAGGATTGAAGGATTTACAAATATGACACAATAGGAGAAGGAAGGAGGCACTAGAGCCTATCCCCCCTTAGTGACAGCTTCCTGAACTCAACCATAAATTGAAGTTTAGTAAACTTCACCTCTGTGAGAGCCTTTGTAAAGATGTTTGCAACTTGATCATTTGTTGAAC